>CM066032.1:1465508426-1465603333 GCA_033557465.1 Ichthyophis bannanicus | reverse complement strand
GCCGTCAATGGTCTCTCATCAACCCCTTCATGGCAGAGATGATCTCCAGACACACCCCTCTAAGAGGTTCCAAGAAGATCTACAGCAGTTAATACGCTGATAGTCCCAAAATCAATAACCCAATGTACATGTTCAGCCATGAACAGGGGCCCTTCAAATTCCTGTGCACCAAGAGCCTGGAATGACCTACCTCCCAGCATAGACGCATCCCAGGATCTTACACAGTTTTAGAAAGGCAATTTGAAGCACCATCTCTTCCTCCAGCAATTACACCCCTAGACAGCACCTCAATAGCCTCATCCACCACTGGTATGAGCCGACACAGTTTAGTAAGGACCTACCACACATCCAATCATGAATTCAATCCAAGCAAGATGACACCGGTCTACTTCCATGCAATAAACCTTTAACCTACACAGTTAGCACCCCTCCAATGATGATCCTTTGACCGTACCCCTCAAGTCATTCCATATATATATATTCATAAGATAACTTGTATAAATAGTTTTTTCACACTGTTCGTTATTATACCCACATTATTTGTTCTGATTTTTTCTAATGATATTCCTTGGAAATAAGTTCTGTTTATTTCATTTTTCCATGTAAACAAACTTGATTTGTAATTATTGTTTACCTGTAAACCGCAACTGAACTTTGGAAGATGCGGGTAATATCAATGTGAATTAAATAAAGTGTGAAATTAAATAAAAGGATTGTAGCATAGTGTTTAACCCTTGGGTTATAGTGCCAATGTTCTTTCACCTTGTTCAATGTAAATACAAATCAACTAATGAAATGTGTAAGTTGTTAGTTGTAAACCGCGCTGATGCCGAATAGTGCGGTATAGAAGAGACTATAATAAATAAATAAAGCAATAGTTTTTTAATTTTTAAAGCACTAGCCACTGCTGCTGAAACAAAACTGGTGATATTCAGCAGCTAACCAGATAGCAAAATCCACATAAAGTTAGCTCAGCTGTTGATCTGTCCTAACTTTATGCAGTTTGCCTATCTGGTTAGTGGCTGAATATCACCTCTAACTGGATAAGCACCAGGACTGTCCCCGCTCTATCTGCAGACCACTCCAAAACAAACTGCATGCTTCTCTGGTGCTCTTTAGTGATATTCAGTGCCACAGAATATCATGCAAAGCTGGGTTTAGCCAGTTAGTAGGTCCTGTTAACTATCTAAACCAAACAGTTTAGCCACAATCATACAGCACACACTTGGGGGGGGGGGGAACATTTGAAGAAAAGTACATCTTAACAACTGTTAACTCTGGGGGTGCATCTAATATGTTTAACAGCTATTATAATAGACATTATTGTGAAAATAGAAGGAAGTATGGGTTCAACTAAATATCCACAGTCTGCTAAATTCAATCAAAAGGAGAAAAGGTCCTCAGTGTGCATTCACTGTTAAATTCTTCTATAGCAGAGAACTATCCTGATAAAGGACATCATTGGCTCAAAAAACTTCTTCTGATGATCTTTATCATTAAAAAGTATGTTAAAATTAATTTCTCAGCATACTATCCAAAGAAATCTTTTGATTTACTTAAATAAAACAGTTTATTTTTCATAGTCCTTCAACACAAGTAATTTCAAATTTCCAATGTAATGAAATTCTAGTTCACTAATATTGGAACTCGCGCGTCATCCTCGTTTCACCCACCTCCAATAATTACACTGTAAGATACCCTCATGCTATGCAGCAAACGTAATGACCATGGCTTTATTCCAGCTTGCAATATCCAAGCAAAACATCTACTGGATACATTTCTTCCCCATTGTATAATACTTCGCTTTCTGGTCAATAAAACCCCTTTTTCCCTAACTCCAAAGCTGCATTGGGCCACCTGGCTAGTTGGTGGCAACCTAGCTGTACTTAAGTTCATCTGAATCCTGAGCAATTCTCACTCCTGCCTGGTCCCTGCACAGCTTGGGGTAACACCCGACTGTGCCACTAAAGCTCGCAGTGATGTGGCATTGAAAGTTCCATATCCCTTCCCCTTCCTGTATGACTCATATCCCCAGTTTGACCAATCCTGGGAGTAATCTTGCCTCTACATCTCTGCCAGCTGTGACTGACCGCCTCCAACCACCCTGATAATCCACAACATAGGATGTGGGCAGGATGGGAAACCATGCTTCCACAGCTCCCACTGTCTTACTCCACTTTTACTCCCCATTCCTCTTGTGTACCACCTCCCTACTTCCATGCTGCCCAAGCTTGCTCTGATCTCTCTTCTCCACCCCCACTGCTCAGAGTGTGGCTCAGACATATTATGGTACCCACTCCTAAAAATGGGTAGGGGCCACTACTTCTCTGTACAATATATTCAAGATGATCAGGTTCCATGATCAATGTAGACACTGAAATAGTAAAGATGTTGAATATTTCAGCAAAACAATGACACAAAACATATCTCAAAATTAACTATGAAGTACTTACAGGAAAAAAAGCTGAAAGTTTTGGAATGGCTTTCACTGTCACCAGACTTGAGTTTTATTGAAAATCTATGGGAAGATCGCAAACATGCAGTGCATCCAGGAACACCTACAGTAAGAATATTTGAGAGCTATAAGGGTTCTACAAGGAAGAGTAGGGACAAACTCCAAAAGCAAGAACAGAAAATGTCTTTACTGGCTATATGAAAGGTTTGAAAATATTGAGCCCGATATTCAGTTGGGCAGGCTTTGCACCGCTACGGCGCATAGCCCTGACAACTGACCCTTAACCCTGGATATTCAATGCCAGGGTCATATGTGGCCCACAGGTCGGAAGCCACAGTAGCTAACTAGGAAGTGGCGATATTCTATGGTGCTCGGTTAGCTCCTGCGCCTTATAGATAGGCGAGGGTTTTCCTCACCTATCTTTTAGGTGCAGGTCACCAACTGGTCAGCATGCAATTTCGCCGCTGCCTGGTTAGTGATAGTCTTTGCCTCTGCTCCGCCCCAGAATGCCCCGAACACGCCCAATGCTAACCACATAGCACTGGGGTGTGTAACAGGGTTAGAAGGGGATATGCAATGGCACTAACTGAGTAAGTGCCATTGAATATCTCGATTTAAGGCATTTACGTGGTTTATTGGACTGTAAACTATGTAAATGCCTTTCAAATATCGGCCCCATAATTTCTGCCAGAGGAGGTATTACTAAATACTGAGTGAAAGTGTGCCAAATTTTTTCAAATGTAATGTTTAATGTTTTCTTTTATAAACCTGTAAAAATCTGCAAATAGCAATAGTGCATTAAAAATTACAGAAAGATGTCATGTACGCATGGCTTTTAGAACTGGCACTACTTGCATGTGGTGGCATTGGTGTATAAATTTTGACATCCATGGTGAAGGGATATTGGCAATGGGATCTATTCTGAACCATGAATAGCAGAGATGAACGTCCCATTGGACTCCATTCAGGGGCCTTGACTGAATAAGCCAGACAGAGGTCTGTACATGCAGGCCGACCGGAACTGGGTTTGGGCCTGCACACAGGCCTAGATGGGATTCTGATCCCATGGGGGTGAGATGTGCCCCATGGGATCAGAATCCCATCTATCTCTGTGAGTCTGGTTCCAACCAGATGCACAGTGTGTCGGGACATCCACATTGGAATAGGTCTCAATGTATTTAGGACAGATTGTACACATCCAGAGAATTTTACAAGGGGCCAGTGAAGGTGCCAGATCTGCAGGTCAACATTTACACTTTCTATAAATAAGAGCCCATTAAGCCCAGTATCCTGTTTCCAACAGTGGTCAATCAAGGTCACAAGTACCTGTCAGGTTCCCAAAAAGATACACAAAGATGCCAAAATGCTTATCCCAGGGTAAGAAATGGATTTCCCTGGTCCTCTTTAATAATGTTTTTTGGACTTTTCCTCCAGGAACTTGTCCAAACCTTTTTTTTTAAATCCAGCTACACTAACAGTTTTTACTACATCCTGCGGTAACAAATTCCAGAGTTTGATTATTTGTTGAGTAAAAAAATTTTTTTTTTATAAATCCTAAATGTGCTACATTGTAGCTTCATTGCAGGTCCCCTAGTCTTTCTACTTTTTGAAGGAGTAAACAACCAATCTACGTTTACCCACATTACTCCATTCAGGTATTTATAGACCTCTATCATATCTCCCCTCAGCCATCTCTTTTCCAAGTTGAAGAGCTCTAACCTTTTAAGCCTTTCCTCATAAAGGTATCCTTCCATTCCCTTTACCATTTTGGTGATTCTTCTCTGTACCTTTTCTAATTTTGTTATATCTGTTTTTTAAGATATGCCAACCAGAATTTCATACAATATTCAAGTTGTGGTTGCACCATGGAATGATACAGAGGCATTATAATATCCTTTGTTTATTCTCCATTCCTTTCCTTATGATTCCTAACATTCTATTGGCTTTCTTGGCACACTGGGCAGAGGGTTTCAATGTAATATCCACAATGATACCTAAATTCTTTTCCTAGTTGATGGTTCCTAAGATGGAACCTTAGGATCGTGTAACTGTAGTTTGTAGTTCTTTCCTAAGTGCATAACTTTGCACTTTTCCATAGTATCTGAATTCAAGAAAGCATGGGATAAACACAAGAGATCTCTAAAGTTAAAAAAAGGAATAGAGAGTTTGGAAGGGCAGACTAGATAGGCCATATGGTCTTTTTCTGCTGACATGTTTCTATGCTAAAATTCATTTGCCATTTGTCACCCAGTCTTCCAATTTAACAAGATCCTCATGCAATTTTTCACATTCCTCTTGTGTTTTAACAACTTCAAATAATTTTGTGTCATCTGCAAATTTGATCATCTCAGTCATTATTCCCATTTCCAGGTCATTTATAAATATGTTAAAAAGCAGCGGGTCCAGCACAGATCCCTGGGATACTCCACTATTCACTTTTCTCCAGTGAGAAAATTGGCCCTACTCTCTGCTTTCTATCTTTTAACCAGTTCGTGACATCCTATCCCATGATGTTTTAATTTTGCCAAGAGCCTCTCATGAGCAGGGGTGGCCCAAAGGTTTTGCAGGGCCATGTGTGGAGACTAATTGTGGGAACTTATTTGCATAAATATTTGCATATCCACTGGGTCTCATTTGTACAAATTTAATCTATTCTATTTTAAAATGTATATGCTGCCCATCTAAAATTTTAAGTGGCTTTCAATGGAGCCCTTCACAAGCCTCATTTTTTGTCCTAACAATGACTTAGGGGCATGTTTACTAAATATTAATGTGTGTTAAGTGCCACTGTAAACATAGACATAAATAGGTTTTGCTGCACTTATCACGCATTCAAATTTGTGAAAGCACATTAACCTTTAGTAAACATGACTCTTAATGAGTGTCTGAAAACCATTTGCATGTACTGTGAGGATAAAGAAAGACTGCCATATTTCTGCATTACTATCCTCCAGTGCCAACTGCCAGGTGCATTACTGCAAAACCCTGCAGCAAGCCTGCCATATCATGACAGCACTACCAGGACTCATAGAGCAATTTATTTATTTTATTTTATTTATTTAATATTTCTTATATAGCGCCTTTCATGATATCAAGGTGGTTTACCCTGGAAAAATTAAACTATGAAATTAATTTCCGCTTATACTGAACAAAACACAAAGACATCAGAGCACATTTCCCAGAGTGGACATATTCCATTTAATAATTTCAAAATAAAATACTTTTTTTCTACCTTTTGCTGTTTAGGCATTTTATTTTTCACTCACAATTACCCCAGTCTCTCTCTTCTGTGTTCTTCATGTCTTCTGCTAACTCTCCATTGTCTACTGCCCATGTCCTTTCTTCTCTTCTCCTATTTGTTTTCCATTTTCTGTCTACATCAGCCTCTAACATACTGATCTTTTGCTTTTTGTTCTTTTCTCCATTTCTTTTTTTACTCATTCATCCATTCAATTTCAACCCTCCATCCTCAACCCCCTTTTGACTTTTCATCTAGCAACTTTCCGCCCACTCTTCTAACCTCCATCCCAGCTTCCCCATTTCTCATCTCACTCTCGCTAGCCTCTTATTCCCCTCTGTACTTCCTACATCCCTTCTGCCACCCAGTTACTTCCTTCTTAGATATTCATTAATTCTGCCTTTCCTCCTTCTTACCATAGCATTCACTCATATGCCTCTCTCTTTCAACTCTTCCCTCCATATTACCTTTTTTCTTCCCTCCCACATAAAATATCTGTTCTCCTCTCAATCCTCACTCCCCCAGTTTCTTTTCTCACACCCAGACCCACCCCCTTCCAGTTCCAGCCTTCCCAGCATCCATTCCCTTCCAGTCCCATTCTCCTCATCCCCCAGCATCAGACCATTTCCAGTACTAGCCCCCCAGCATCAGTTCTCCTCCAGTTCCAGTCCCTCCCAGCATCAGCTCCCTTTCAGTCTCCCATCCCCAGCATCAACCCATGTCTAGTCCTAGTCCCCCAATATGAGTCCTCCTCCAGTGCCAGCCCCTCCCAGCATCAGCTGTCTTCCAGTCCCCTCAACCTCCAGTATCAACCCATTTGCAGTCCTAGCTCCCGCGACCCAGTATCAGTCCTCCTTGAGTTCCAATCCCTCCCAGCAGCATCTCCCTTCCAATCCCAGGCTTCCCATCCCCCAGTATCAGCCTATTTCCAGTCCTAGCCCCCCTCCCCACACATATCAGTCCTCCTCCAGTCCCAGTCCCTCCCAGCATCATCAATCTTTTAATCCCAGGCTCCCCATCCCCCAGTATCAGCCCATTTCCAGTCCTAGTCCCCCCCTCCATTATCAGTCTTTCTCCAGTCGCAATCTCTCCCAGCATAATCTCCTTTGCAATCCAAGGCTCCTCATCCCCTAGCGTCAGACCTAGCATCCTAACTCCCCAGTATCAGTATTCCTCCAGTTCCAGTCCCTCCATCCCCCAACATTAGCCCATTTCCTGTTCTAACCCCAATAACATTCCCAGTGCCAGTGGCTCCCGCTCCTCCCCCTTCCTCCTCACTCACACACTCACACACACACACACACACACTTACACCTACATGCACATGGCCCCACACCTTGGGGGCCCCTACACTGGCCTGGCTGGCTTGAGGGGGAGCCGGTGAGGATCAAAGCCTGGTTCCCCGACTCACTTCTGCACAGCCATGGGAGTAAAGACTTGCTGGAATGGTTTATTTTTTACTCCGCGGCTGTTAAGAAAAGGGCTGTTAAGTTGTTTGCTGCCAATGTGAGTCACTACATAGAGGTTAAGCAAATACATTTCCTGTGAGACAGGAAATGCTCCTGTTTAACCTTTACATAGTGAACCATGTGACCTATGTGTCCGTAGGTTAGGCTGGGTGTCTTTTTCTGTCTATACTGTATGAATGGCTGTGGTGGGATCTGAGACTATTATGAGGTAACTTTAATGATTTGTTTCTATGGTCATTTATGCTCAGGAGGCAGAGGCCACAGAGGAGGGCCAAGAGGATAAATCCCTTTCAGGGGATTTTAGGGCCCAAAATCCAGTTCCTGGAAGTATCATAAGAACTCACCATCATGAAATTCTTCTTCAAAAGAAGACCATTCTTCATTTTTGCTAGTTGCTAGAGCCTAAGCTCTATTTGGCCACACAACAGGGACAGGCCAAGCCAGTGCAGCTGAAGGTTACCACAAACCAGAGGTGGCACAAGACAATCTTTTGCCTGGGGCAAGAGATGAGCTGGCACCCTCCCTGTGTTACCTAAAATGGAGGGTCCTCCTCTGAGCTCTAGTCAAGGAATAGGGGGTCTCCTCACTAAGACCAGTAGTCAGGTGGTTGCCCCAAAGAATAAAGAAAGCAACATATTCCAAGACTATAAATTTTAAAAACTTTACAATGCTGTTCATATGCAGCAAAATTTGTAGCAGTTAATTATGTAACCTGAGAATATAATGTAAAACATACTGGGGGGAATATTCAGTGGCACTAACATGGTTAGTGCTTCTGAATATCCACAGGTGCCACTGCTACATGCCCCATTGATACATGGTTAGCATCAGGGCATGCTGAGGCAAAGCAGAGGTGCCACCCATCGCTAAATGCACAGCAGCGATGTTGAGCTGCTGCCCAGTTAGCAACCAATGGGTAAAGTCAGGTGCAGCAAATGCTGGCCTAACTTTAGCTGTGGAAGCTAACCAGACAGTGGGTCAATACTGCTGCAGCCCGGTTAGCTTCTGGGATCTGTGGCTACCCTGGATATTCAATGCTGGTACTAGATATACCCCGACATTGAATATCCCAGGTTAGTCATCAGCGCCAACACCTAGCCACTTTAACAGTACTAGCCACTGCCACTGAATACTGGGCCCATTGACTCCTGACACTGCACTCTGGACCAGCATGGTAACTCAGTGGCTCCTCCTCTTCTTCAACCCCACTACCTGTAGGTGTTCCTCCGGACTCTGTCTTAGGTCCGCTCCTCTTTTCTCTCTATACCCAATCCCTTGGTGCCCTTATCTCTTCCCATGGCTTTCACTATCATCTCTATGCCGACGACTCTCATATCTATCTTTCTGCACCTGTTATCTCTCCTGAAATCCAGTCTAAGATCTCATTCTGCCTCTCTGACATTGCTACCTGGATGTCCCACCGCCGCTTAAAACTGAACATGGCCAAAACTGAACTCCTTATCTTTCCCTCGTAAGCCTCTTTCCCCTTTCTCTCTCTCTGTGGCTACCTCTGTAATCCTCCCTGTCTCTTCAGCACGTAACCATGGTGTTATTTTTTGATCTTTCTCTTTCTTTCTCTTCACATATCCAGCTCATTGCTAAAACATGCCATTTCTTTCTATACAATATCTGCAAAATTCACCCTTTCCTCTCTGTTGATACCACTAAGATGATTGTCCACTCCTTAATCACCTCCTATCTTGATTATTGTAACCTTCTCCTTGCCGGCCTCCCTGCGAGCCACCTCTTTCCTCTTCAGTCAATTCAATACTCCGCTGCTCGACTTATTTTCCCCCAGTCTCGCTTTTCCCACATCACTCCTCTCCTCATCTCGCTTCATTGGCTTCCCATCCGTCTCCGTATCCAATTTAAACTTCTCCTCCTAACCTATAAATGTATTCACTTTTCTGCCCCCAGTACCTTTCGTCTCTTATCTCTCCTTACACCCCCTCTTGGTTACTTCGCTCTTCTAATAGTCTTCATTTATCTGTGCCCTTTACTCATACTGCCAATTCCAGACTTTGCTCCTTCCAACTGGCAGCACCCTTTGCTTGGAATAGTCTTCCTATCTCTGTGCGCCAGGCGTCCTCCCTGCCCATTTTCAAGTCCAGACTCAAATCCCACTTCTTCACTACTGCTTTTTGTTCCTGTCTTGCCCTATCTTGATCTCTCCATCAACTTTTGTTTACTTTGTCCTGTAAATTTTGTTATTTTTACTTTGTAACTTATTTTGTATTCTGTCTTATTAGATTGTGAGCTCTGATGAGCAAGGACTGTCTCTCTTGTATGTTTGTACAGTGTTTCGTATGCTGTGGCGCTATATAATTGTTTAATAATAATAATAATAAATATAAATATGTATTCTGCAAAAGACAAAGGAGATACAAGGCGATTATTTCATTTCATTTATTTAAGATTTGATATACTGCTTAATGTGGGTACAGCAGAGCAGTTTACAATAGAATACAATAAAAACTGAAGCAGAAAATGAAAAGAATGGAACGCCAGTATATATAGGACAGATGGGAAAATGAGTCGTAACAACGCAGGGCTGAAGGAGGGTGGTGAGAGAGGAGCAGAGGGGTGGGTAGGAAACTTAAGGAAGTCAACTGAGGGAGTCCTGTGAGAGATCAAAAACTGTGCAGAAAACATGCGTTTTAAGTTGGGCTTTGAACTTTGTAAAAGAAGACTCTAACCGGAGATGTGGAAGAAGATTAATCCAAAGGGAGGATCCAAGGAAACAAAATGCTGAATGGTGAGTAGATTGAAGATGGGCCAGAGAGGGAGAGGGTAGGAGAAGACAGTTCATATAATTTGCACAGAGAGAGAGTTTTGCGGCAAGTAGAATAAGGGAGGATGCTAAGTAATCTGGGGAACCAGATGAAGTGTTTTATGAACCTGGATGAGAATCTTGTGATAAATGCGGGATGGTACAGGAAGCCAGAGTAAAAAGATGAGGAGGGGGAATGGATGTGATCAAATCTGAATTTGTGAAAAATTAATCTGGCCGCAGAGTGCTGAATAAGTTAAAGAGTATTGAGGGAAGCCAGCAAGCGCTACATTACAATAGCCAAGTCTAGATAGAATGAGAGAGACAACAAGAGTGGTTAAGGCAGGAGTGGTCAGAAGGGAACAGACTGCTCTGATATGATGAGGAAAGAAAAATGAGCATTGGATGATTTTGGTGACGTGATCATGGAAAGAGAGTGAAAAAGCCAATGTGACCCAAAGTAGTGAAAAAGTGACATGAGACGGATAGTTGACCCATTGAGAATAGAGGTGAAGCAACAAAAAGAAAAGTGAGAATCACTGCACAGTTTAAAACAACAAATAATATTATAATTAATGTTATCTTGGTGTTTTAAACTGTTCTGTGGTTTTTCACTTTTTCTTGTTTAACATATATTCTGTATCCAAAGAAACCCTTCTCCCCACAATGAGATTAAAACAGAAATAGGACATTTTTCCATAGAACTCAGCATACCAAAAATACTTTAATTACTGAATCTGGTGTAATCTCAATAACAACAATATAAACTACTACTACTACTACTATTTAGCACTTATATAGCGCTGAGCACGTAGCACTGTACAGGTGTGACATGCATATAAAAATATACATATAATAGACAGTCCCTGCTCGTCAGAGTCGTGCTCATCCAAGCTTACAATCTAATACTCATCCGAGTTTGCAATCTAATACAACAATACAAAGCGATAGCGATAGTCAGTTTGGTGGAAAGCATAATATAGTCTGTGTAATTCGGTCATGGGAGATTGATGGGAATCGGGTTAGGATAAGGGTGGAAGTCAGGATCTGAAGTACACTAGTACAGGGTTTATCATGAAGTTATACAAAATCTTACAAAATGTGCTCAGGTCCTATAGAGAAGCTATTATACTATAAAAGTATCAACTTCCAAAACTCAGAAGGAGCCAATCCAGAACACAAAATCATCGTAAATATTGTAGGGGGCCCTAAAACATCCATACACTTATTCAGAAAACTGAACAAGCTAGATTAAAACAGATCCCTGCATAGAAACCGCATACTAACAAACTCCTATCCTCAGTCACACATTCAGAACACAGATAGATTCTCACCAAGTAGGGAATAAATTACTACACACTTAAAATAAAAAATATGTTGTGGCGGAGCCTGGTGTTTGGCCAAGATGGACATGTAAGAGCGGTGCTCTGGAGGGCAACTGACAAGAATCCTGATTTCTGCAATATTTGAACAAATAGTTCCTACCTACTTGGATACCATTCGATCCTGATTATGTCAGGCTCTAAACAGATGCGGTTGGATTTCCAAATATCTCAAAATGCTAGCACAAATAGAACCAAGATGGAACCTCTCTCACCTCACAAGATGGCGGTCATCTGAGAAGGTCCTGAGACCTTGCAAGAGATCTTGGCTGAGATTCAGGCGGTCAAAGAGTTGGTCAAAGCCAATAGAGAATCGCTTTGTGCAATGCAAGAAGATATCAACGCTTTGAGATCCTCTTTGGAGTCAAATACGGCTTGTTTGGAGAAGGTAGAAAAGGTGGTGGCATCACATGGGGAGAGGCGAGAGGCCCTTGCGGAACAGGCCAAGTTGATATGTTCACTTCAGAGGGAGGTGGTAGACGGTGACAATCACTCTCAGTGGATAAACATAAGAATCCTAGGAGTTCCTGAGGGAGCAGAGAGTCATGATATGATATCATTTCTGCAGGCCATGATTCCAGGTGTACTAAGGTTGCATTTCAAAATGCCGTTCGAGATTGAGCACGCTCAGAGAGTGCCTACTCAGCCCGTGGTTACGGGCAAGCGTCCACGCCCAATTATTCTGAAAGTGCTACGTTTTCAGCAAGTATTGTACATAATGGGAGCAGCTAAAACACTTTCAGCCTTGGAATATCAAGGGCATAATCTCCTGTTTTTCCCAGACTTTGCAAAGGCGACGGTGGATCAGAGAAGGAGTCTTTTGGCGTTGCGTCCACGTTTGGTTCAACTGAAGGCCCATTTTGGACTGCTATATCCTTCCCACATGAAAGTCACGCTGCACAACCAGACCAAAACCTTTGATGATCCGGGAGATTTATGTGCATTTTTGGAGATTAAGGAGTCGGTGGTGATGCAGTCTGATAGCGCTTGCTATCATGGGCGTTTAACTGGTCTGTGCTCATGTGAAGGAGGCCTATTTATGCAGAAGCAACATTCAGGTCTGTAATACTGGCATATACTGGGACATTTATTCTGTCTTCTTGAAGGACATTATCTCTGTTCTTAATAAGGGAGGTGGGCAAGATACGCTAGTCTAAGTGTTACAGAAATGTAGAAGGGTAAGATCAATGAGCCCTCCATTTCTGTCTTGTCCTAGCGGGTTCACCCGTTAAATTTTGTGTGTTATGTACCCCCCCCCCCCCGGGTTTTGGGTGGTTTGGGGAAATGTTTTGGTAGAATTAGGTATACTATTATGTTGATCAAATAATAGGCCCTTTTTTTCCCTCTCTTTGGGCTATAGATACAGCCACACCTTAAAAGTGCTGGGGAAATTGTTCTATGATATGAAACTAAATGCTACATTCTATTCTGTTTCTATAACATATGATTGTTAATTTGGAGCTATATCGTAAGTATGCTTTCTTGAAGATTGTGTCACTGAATGTTAAGGGCAGTAATAAATTTTTACTAAGAGGAATGGTTCCCTCTGAATGGTAGGAAGAAAGTGCTCACACAAAAAACAATTTGGTCACTGAACGACAAGACACACTCAATAAGACTCTGAATATCGTTCTGTTTCAATACTATGATGGATCAAAAACATTACACGAGGTCTCAGTAGAAAATAACACTGCTGGCTTTAGGTTCACACCTTATAGCCGCTACCATGTTGTCTTACATCAATGACCTCTCAAATTTTTTATTTTTTTTAAACAAACTGCATAAAACACAAAAACGGCCATGAACCATCCACTCCACCATTAAAAACACTATTACCACCCAACCCATAACCAACACTGTTCTTACCTCAGATGCTGCCCACGTTAATTTTTTATTCAACTCCGGTACACAAACTCCCGTACCAGAAAAACGCCGCGCATGCGTAAAGCCTGCTGTCTACTCCATTTTTAAACCCCTCGAGGGGGCGTGCCCTTAACCACAAACTTCCAAACCTCACCTACATTTTACAAAAATTTACCCTACCAGTTACATACAAGCCTGCCAATCAATCTGTCCATTTAGTCCTGCTGGAAATAAAGTATTAAGTCTAAAAATTAAGCGTTGTTCCCGTTTAATGAGCGTCTGATCTAGGGATTTACCTTGACTACCAACTTTCACCTGTTCTAAACATAGACACCGCAACTGCCCAAAAGTGTGACCCTTCTCCACACAATGCTGAACCATAGGAGCTTCCATGCATCTACAATTTAGACGGCTACGGTGTTCTCGCATCCTTATCCAAAACGGGCGAATTGTTTTTCCAACATAACATAAACCGCAAGGGCATAGAACCGCATATACAACATATTGTGATTCACAGGAGGTTAAACTACGAAGACGTAGAGAAACCCCTTGATGAACAAACGTCTCCTGACTCAATGTAATATCACAGATGTCACAAGACCCACATGCAAAATGACCCCCACTACATTTCGCCCTCTCTCATCACCCGCAGATGGAATTATGGCCGGGCTGAGAAGATCTTTCAAATTATGATTTCTCTGCCAAACACACCTAACTACTTTCTGGCCCGAACCAGGCACTGCTGCCAAGATATTGCTGTGCCTGCGAAAAAATTTTGAAGCTCCCCACTAAGGGGAGAATATCGGGTAATAAAATTAACATGTGTGTCATTGTGTTCAACAGAATCCACGCGAGGGCCTGCCTCCAATAATGTTATGCGATGATTAAAAAGAGCCCTGGTATATGCACGATGTACTATCGACTTAGGGTAACCACGTTGAAGAAAGTGACGCTGCAAAGCCTGAGCTTTCTGCTTAAAATCAGGCGTATCTGAACAATTACGCCGGTAACGTAAAAATTGGGAGAATGGAAGACACATCTTTAAACATGGAGGATGCATGCTTGTGTATTGTAAAAAAGTGACCCTATCCATCGGTTTCTTAAAAACTGAAGTGGCCCACCCATCTACAGTACGTTTTACACAAACATCTATATAGTTAACTGTATCAGAATGATATGCCGAAGTAAATTTAATGTTAGCATCACAGGTGTTAAGCCACGTCAGGAATTCTTCCAACTTCTCAACGGTACCCTGCCAGACCAAAAAAACATCATCAATAAACCTTTTCCACAGCTTAATGCAGCTAGAATATGGAGAGGAAACCACCCATTTCTCCTCAAAAAATCCCATATAGAAGTTAGCTATAGATGGGGCGCAAGTAGCGCCCATAGCAACCCCGTAAACTTGTTTATACAGCATCCCTTGGAATACAAAATAATTTTGATAAATGGCTAATCTTGCTAAACTAAGAAGAAAAACTTTTCTCAGCTCAGACACATCTGTTTGCCATGTAAGCACCTGCTCTACTACTGTTAGCGCCGCCCTTTGCGGGATATTTGTATAGAGAGAAACAACATCTAATGTTACTAGCCACACATCCGCTTGAGCTGCCAAAGGATGTTGGGTTTCTAGGACATTCAAGAAGTGAGTGGTATCCCTCAAAAACGAAGGGATCATAGGCAGAAGAGGTCGTAGATAAGAGTCCACAAAAACTCACAAAGGTTCTAAAACACTTCCCCCGGTCGATACTATAGGCCTGCCTGGAGGCTTTTGTAAATTCTTATGAATTTTTGGGACCAAATATAATTTAGCCGTGGTAGGGGCCTTAGGATTCAAAAACTGATATTCCTTCTTAGTGATAAGATGTTGTCTCAGTGCTTCAGAAGTAAGGTCGTTGATCGTTCTCTGAAGATGTATAAGCGGGTCTTCTTGCAAGCGAGAATAAACTGATGAATCGCGCAATTGAGATAGAGCTTCAGAAACATAATCCTCCATTGCTAGCACAACAATTGCTCCCCCCTTGTCGGCTCTTTGAGAGGTCATTGATGTAAGACAACACGGTAGCGGCTATAAGGTGTGAACCTAAAGCCAGCAGTGTTATTTTCTACTGAGACCTCGTGTAATGTTTTTGATCCATCATAGTATTGAAACAGAACGATATTCAGAGTCTTATTGAGGAAGAAAGTGCTGACATCTTATTGCCACAGGAAATGTATTTGAAGGTAAGGGAGTTGTCGTCGTCAGAGATCCAAGCCCTATTTTAAAGATTTTCAGCTGCCCATCATAAGATTAATGGAGTGACCGTATTAGCTTGGATAGCTGTATCCCCATGGTTTTAAAATCCACATGCTGTCCCTTCCTGTTTTCCATGGGGCTTGTTATAGATTCAGTGAATATAATATTAATTTGGCTCACAGCTATGTTTATGCTGTGATCTCATTTACCCTATTTGACTTAACGAGCTCTAGTTATATACAGTAATGTGGTCGTCGGTCTGTTTCTTGGTGGGGTCGTCTTGAAGATATAGATATGTCTATCACTCCTAAAGTGAATTATGTAGGAACATTACCAGTCTTCCTTATAAGAGAAATGTAGTATCAAAGTGATAGAACTCTTGTTCAACGCTTATGGAAAATTAACCACCTAGATTTGCTCTTTGGGGGACAGGGTCTTTTTGAGAGAAAGGGGGGATATGTCTTTCTAATTCTTTGGCCTAATACTATAGCATTTGCAGTAGCAAGGTTCATGATGGGTGGAGGGGGCCATAGGCATATGTTCAGTATGTCGCTTAGATTAAGGGTTGGTTTTAGCGAGGAGATATCAGCAGTTTGAGGTAAGTGAAATAGGACTGTCTTAACATTCAGTTTTATTGATTTTCAATATTTCAATATGGAATCTTATTAGGGTGGTGTTGGGATTCAGGGCCACTATCTCCTGATTTGAGGTTGTTTTTTTCAATTAATAATTGGCAGTTTATCCTTATAAAGGAAATGTTTGTCTGAATTAGCTCTATGTTGGGAGTGGCCCTGTGTCCATTATTTCTAATTGGAAACATACAATAGATCTTGGTTGAGGCCTATGGTGGTATACTTCTACCTACGTTATTCATGGGTGCAAATATCATGGTGGAGCAGTTTCTTTTATATTCTATTTCTTAAGTGAAGGGGGTTACCAGACAAATCTTTTTTTTTCTGGAGTGGAGTGTTTATCTTTCTATAGCCCCCTGCAGGCCTTGCTGGCTTGCAGATGTTTTATGTTCCTTTCATATGGCCCCTGATGATCGCATGATGATGGGAAGGACAGGGTGGGGTGGGCTGTGTTCAGTCTTTTGATTGTCTTATTTACAAGAGAAGGATTGTATACTTTAATTTACTGTAACTTGTTTTTCTCTTTTGCTTGTATTTTGTTGGAAAATATAAATAAATAAATTTAAAAAATAATAAATAAATAAATAATATGTTGACAGAGATTAAACTGAAACCCCAAGAAACCAGACTGCATCAGTGATTTGTCCAGGTCTGATTTTTTGATGGGGTCTGGGATTAACAGAGCAAGCACAAGTCCGTGTGAATGTTAACCCTGCTTCCAGTTTTCCACTCATTTGATTGTTCTGCTACTGCTGACTGGGTAGGCCCAATGATAAAGAAGAGGGCCAGTGACAAACCACTCTCCATGCAGTACAACACCAGGGAAATAAAAAGAGATACATATGCACCTTGGTTGTGTCAATTGCCATACTTTGGGGCTTCTAGGTATAGAGTCATTTCCTTACTAGGTGGCACAACTGTCATTAATTTTCGATGAACATATTTGAACATCTTGACCTCGCTAACAAAGTCATGGAACATAACTGACATGGTTCTAGCAGTGGCGCTGGTATACAACTTCGAAGATGCATTTGCGTCAATTAACGCACTTTGGGGCTTCTAGTGTTAAAGATGACCTATTAGAAGAACTGAAAGAAATTTTGATAAACCGGGAAGATGTATTACAATTATTTGATAAACTGAAAGTAGCAAATAACCTGGACCACATCATATACAACCAGGGTGTTGAAAGAACTGAAATATAAGATTACAGACCTACTATCAGTAATCTGTGAACTATAATTAAAATCATCTGTAATACCTGAAGACTGGAGAAGGGCAATGTAATGCTAATTTTTAAAAAAGGGTTCCAGGGGGGGTGGAGCCTGATGTCCAGCGGGATAGTCGCATAGCGCTGAGGCTCCCGAGAGGCCTACCAAGACTCCTGAATTTTGAACCGTTTTAATTCTGAATATTGCTTTGACTCTACCGGGGTACCTTGGGGTGATGGCGGGGACCAAACCAGCACGTCTAGATTTCGGGACCCCAACGAATTCCCATGGTAAACGCTCCAAAACCGAGCCCCCGTCTCCGCAGAAGCAGCCCGCACCTCGGGAAGGTCCCGAGATGCAGCAGGAGATCCTCACTGAAATACGAGGGGTAAAAGACCTTGTGCAATCCAATGGGGAGTCACTCCGAGCGCTGCGTGAAGATTTCGGCGTGCTGCAAAGCAAACTTGAAGGGCTTTCCCTACGACAAGACAAAATGGAAGGCATACTGGACTCACACACGGTCCGGTTGGCGAAACTTGACAAAGTAGAGCGCCAGATACGGGCCCTTCAGAAAGAAGTGGAAGATGGCAACAATCGGGCCCGCCGCAATAACATACGGCTCGTGGGCATACCGGAGGGAGCTGAGTCTGGAGACATGAAGGAGTTTCTTTGTAAGGCGCTTCCTTCCCTACTTCGGATCACATTTGCTAAAGACCTGGAGATTGACCGGGCTCATCGAGTGCCCTCAAATATGGCGCTCAATCGGAAGACCCCGCGGCCTATTATCTTTCGACTCTTAAGATACCAACATGTTGAGCAAATTCTGAATGCCGCTCGCGCAAAAGGCCCCATCGAGTTTGAGGGCCACCGGATATCCTTCTTTCCTGATTTGGCTAAGCCCACGGTTGATTGTAGAAAGCGATTCCTGGAATTTCGACCGAGGCTACAACAACTGCAAGCTCGCTATGGCCTGATGTACCCGGCTAAACTCAGGGTAACGCTGCACAACCAGACCAGAACATTTGATGATCCTGAATTACTTGCGGAATTTTTGGAGTCCAAAGAGGCAGATCAGATGCGTTGATCCAAGGAACACTTAGCTAATTGACCTCATATTGGTAAAACCCGCCATATTGTTTTCGGACGCTCTCTACCTTAGAGACTGCCTTGGCAATCCACAGCCTTGGCTTTCACTAGCCTTGATGGCCCTGCTCTATCATGCCCACAGCTACTTCGGTGGAGATCGGAGACTATAATAACAGAAGGGTTCGAATACTACAATCGCACTCTCTTGGGCCTCCTCCCGCAGACATATGGTCGCCATTTATATTTGGGGTTATGCTTCTTCTCTGGGGCACTTCGGTGCTTGTTTTCTTATATGGGGTGTATCTGGTATCTTAATTGATGTGTATGAAATAGATGTACAGATGTGGTATATATTCCATACTCGCCTGCGCTTTTACTTCAAATGTATGACAATGTCTTATGGCCCTATGTAAGGTTTTTTCATTGAACGTAAAGGGAATCAACAACCCGATTAAAAGAAAGAAAATCCTTAATTATTTGAGTCATGAAAAGGCGGATCTGGTTTTTCTTCAGGAAACGCACTTAAATTCTACCGAAACTCTGAAACTCAATATTAAACCTTACATGGTAGCTGCCTACTCTCCGGCTGTTTCTAAGAAATGTGGGGTAGCTATTCTGGTGAGGGAAATCCTTGCCTGTCACCATTATTGCCACTAGCTCTGACACGGAGGGCAGATGGTCCCGCGTCCATCTTAAAATTGGACACCTTGAACTAACATGTATATGTATATATGCCCCAATGTGGATAATCCTGCCTTTTTTGCTACCATTGCTCAGGTTGCGCAGGCCTCTGCTAGCACCTCACTGATAATAGGTGGCGACTTTAATCAAGTCGTCGATCCTCTGATAGACAGGCAACCGCCTAGAACGAGTGGCCTGCCCAAGAGCTCCCTCACACTCACCTCCTTGATCAAAGATCTCGCTTTAGTGGATCTTTGGAGATTGTTGCATCCTGCTGAACTGGAATTTACTTTCTATTCTCCCCCCCATCTATCACAGTCCAGAATAGATTTTTTCCTAATATCTAAAGTGCTGGTATCTCAGGTAGACACAGCGATGATTCACCCATTACATATCTCCGACCATGCTGCCATTTCCTTCCAGTTGCACGCTAACCTGCCCAGTGGGAATCCGGGAAATTGGTTTTTTGATAGGACCCTGCTAGAGCAACAAGAGTTTCAGTTAGACATTCGGGCCGCCATTCAGGACTATTTCCATTTTAACTTACCACATGATACCATGGGCTGGGCTTGGTGGGAGGGCTTTAAAGCTGCCATTCGTGCAACCATTACTAGCTATCAAATTCGCTTGGGGAAACAGCGTAAGCAACAGTTATTAATATTAGAGCAACAAATTAAAGCTGGGGAACGGGTTCTAACTTCCCGCACTGATCCTTGTGTGTTGTTACGATTGCAACGCCTACGCTTTCAATATAACTCAATCCTGTCTGCTGCAGCTTCTAAAATATCGCATCGCAGCAAGGGATGTACTATCGGGAAAGCAACCGTGCTGGTAGACTCTTAGCTAATGCCTTGAAAGGTCAAAAAGAAGCCAAGCGGGTAGCGGCTCTCCGAAACCCGGTAGGAGGGGACATAGTGACAAATAATACAGAGATAGTAGAGCTCTTCCGGGATTTTTATACCCGTCTTTATAAATCAGAATGTGACTTCACGTCAGAGGCTTTTGAGCGATTATTATCCGGAATCCAACAGCCGACCCTCTCTGAAGAGGATAGGGTTGCGATGGATAAACCCTTCTCTACTAATGAAATTCACTCTGCCCTTAAACGTGTGGCCTCGGGACGCGCCGCGGGCCCTGACGGTCTTCCGGCCGAATTTTTATAAAACGTTCAGTGCTGATCTAGCCCCCCACCTAAAACTCTATTTCACTGCTCTGGCTGAAGACACATCTTGCTTGGGATCCTTTTCGGCGGCGAATGTGGTAGTTTTTGAAAAAGAAGGGAGGGATCCGCTGTTAACAGCTAACTACCGCCCAATCTCCCTTCTTAACGCAGACTATAAAATTTTTGCGACTATCTTAGCCTCTCGACTATCTGACCAAATGTCTACACTAATCCACCCTGATCAATGTGGTTTTATACCCGGAAGATCCACTGCCGACAACGCTAGGACTTTATGTCATGTTTTGACTAATGCTGCAAGCCTAGATCTACCACTAGTTGGCCTCTCCCTAGACGCCGAGAAAGCCTTCGACCGTCTCGAATGGCCCTTCTTATTTGCTGTTCTCCGTTGGTACGGCTTTGGGGAGGGCTTTCTCCGGTTTCTTCAAGTCATGTATGCCGAACCCACAGCCAGTATATATGTGTGAATGCTATCAAATCTCAGCCATTCAGCCTTCAAAGAGGTACACGCCAAGGGTGCCCCCTATCTCCTCTGCTCTTTGACTTAGCGCTCGAACCTCTAGCCCTGTTACTTAGGCAGTCCGCAGACATCCGAGGTGCCCCCTTTAGACACAGAGAGATCAAACTCTCCGCTTATGCAGATGATCTTATGCTTTTTATAACTTTGGACTCGGTCCCAGTAGTCTTAGAATTACTAGACAGGTATTCACAGCTCTCGGGCTATAAGATCAACTGGACCAAATCGGTTGCTTTCCCACTTAACCACCGGGTACATGCGGCCGACATGCAAGCCTTTCCCTTTCTCTGGCAGCATAGTATGGTGAAATATCTCGGGGTCTATTATTGCTATCCTTTAGAGGACACTATTAGTTTCAACGCCAAGGCGATAATCTCCAAAGTCCGTGAACTTACCAATCGGTGGTCTCCACTAACCCTTACATGGTGGGGCCGCTTGGAAACAGTGAAAATGATGATAGTTCCTAAAGTGAACTACATTCTCGAAATGCTACCATGTTTACTGCCCCGACACATCTACAAAGATATAGAAGGCCTTCTTATCCGTTATTTACGGCAGGGTAAAACACCCAGGATAGCTAAACAACACTTGCAATCTGATAAAGCGAGAGGGGGAGCTAGATTTCCAGATTTTCTCAAATATCATAAAGCCTTCCTCTTAAAGCAAGGTGCCCGTTGGTTGGATACCCGGCAGCAGGCCGCCCGGTGTGGCTAGATATTGAAGAAGAGCTTAGTGGACCAGTTCCGCTGGCCTACTTCCCCGGAATGTGCCATCATTCAGACTCCCGCCATTCACCAATGGTTGTAGACACTCTAGTGGCCTTTAATGCCCTCATTCAATCTCTGGGTCCGCAGGCGTGCCCCCCGGACCATCTCCCGATATGGCATAACTCTCGATTTCAAATTAACAAAAAAACGATAGCATGGAGACCCTGGTACTCCAGGGGGATTTGGACACCTAAGCAGCTGTTTGCTGGGGATCGCTGGAAAACCTTTAATGCTTTACAAACGGAATTTGGTCTACCAGCGAAATATTACTTTCAATGGGTGCAGCTCCAACATTGCCTTAAAGGCGCTCGGGTCATTCCGCGCTCTGATACTAGCGAGGAAGGGCTGTCAGAGGTGATTCGTTGTATCGGGAGTCTACCAGGGGTGGCATCTAACTTTTATAAAATACTCACTCATAGTCCAGGCAGGGACACCCCTAGGGCCCAGCAGGCATGGGAGCGCAAATTGCACATCACTTTAACTCCCCAGCAATGGAAGACAGTCTGGAGCAAAGTGGTGCGGGTCTCCAGATCTGCCTCTGTCACTCAAACGCTCTTCTATTTTGCCCACAGATGCTTTTATACTCCTGAGAAGATGGCCAAATGGAATGTCAATACAAGCTATCGATGTTGGTCATGCCATACAGCGGTGGGTACCTTCGCCCATGTTATCTATGAATGTCCAGCACTACAGCAATATTGGGGGCGGGTTTGGGACCGGATACAAAGTATCCTACACTTCCGGGAGCCCCTTTCTTGGAAGATTGTGGGACTCCGCTCTGTGGCGGGGATCCCCTCTCTTCCCAGGACAGGCCGCTTCCTCCTAGATTTTATGTTGGGTCTGGCTGTCTGCTTAGTCACGAAAAATTGGAAGAATGGCTCCCGCCTAACTTTTACCGAATGGTGGAATTCTGTCTGCTTATATAGTACATATGAGCAGATACCTCGTCGGATGGCATTCCAGGTTCAGGACTGCTCTCACTTGTCTAAGTGGCAGATGCTTAATGACTATGTTCAGATTGCCAGATGCTCCAATATAGCCGTATAGCTACACTCATCATGTTGCAGATAATTATATTATCTCGAAAGATAATAATGTGTATATACACCCGATACTGGATTGTTACGTATCCCAGAGAAGAAGCAGGGGGGGAGGGGGGTGGTGGGGGTTTACTGTCCGTGATTGTATAATATTATTTGTTCATGTCTTCTATTCTGTATGTCCTTTTGTTTCGATGTTCCAAAATGAAAATAAAAGCTTCAAAAAAAAAAAAAAGGGTTCCAGGGGTGATTCGCAAAACTACAGACCAGTGAGCCTGATGTCAGTACCAGGAAAAATGGTAGAAACCATTTTAAAGAATAAAGTTACTGAACATATAGATAGTCATGGTTTAATGGGAAAGAGCCAACATGGATTTAGCCAAGGAAAGTCTTGTTTTACTAATCTGTTATATTTTTTTGAAGGTGCAAAAAAACAGGTAGACAAAGGTGAGTTGGTTGATGTGAAGCCTGATTCCGGTAGGGGCATGTCTGGGCCGTCAGGATGGCCCCAACAAGATGAGACAATTTGGACCCGATTCTGGACTGCGGGAACAAAACATCCCCATGGTAGTCAGAATCGGGCCCAAGGACGGCCCGGCATGCACCTGCTACCTGTGGAGATGTCCTCCCCGCAGGTGCCCCCAACTCCAGAATCCTTGGCCCCATTTTTCCTGCTAACTGACTCAAGGCTGGCCTGCCTTGGCCTGGATTGGGCAGCAGGGATCCACTCATACCTAGCCACGGCCCCAGGGGGGGATGCCTGGGCCGAATTGCTGGGTTTTCACTGCTTATTCCACCTTTGAGCTGGAATAAGCAGCACGTCCCCACGGGCACGGCAGGATGTACATGGCTGTGACCTGAATCGGCCCTGTACGCTCGGGTGGTGAATCATTCCCCAGCATTTCCAACTGAACCCGTGCGTCCTTCCTCCTTCCCTACTACTGGTGTGCCAGCCTCCTGGGCCCCCTCTCTTCGCGGTAAGTTGCTCAGTGGCTCTACCTCTGCACTTCTTCCCCTTTTCTTAATCTGGTCTCTTCTCACCATGTCTGCAATTCCAGTACACTGGAACTGGCGCTCTCCTATCTCCTCAGCTCCTGTCTACCTCAATTTTCACTCTCGAACCCCTTCTAACCTGGTTCCCTGCGCTAGCCATTCTCCAGGTCTCTCTTCCCCTCAGTCTCTTCTGCTTTTACAGCTTGCCCTTCTGAATTGCCGTTCCCTCCGCTCTAAAACCGTCCTGGTCCAAGATCTCCTTTCCCAATATACTCTTGATGCTTTTTTTCTCACCGAAACCTGGTTGCGAGATGGCGAGGAGCCACTTCTTAACCGCTGCTTGGCCCCTGGCTACTCCGCTCTATCTACCCCCCGCCGGGGCAGGAGTGGCGGAGGGATTGCCGTATTATACCGCTCCTCTCTTCCCTTCCAGGAGCTCACCTCCCCTGCTCTGCACTATCCTGAATCTTTACTTCTCCGTTTAGGTTCGTCTTCTCCCCTCTATTTTCTCCTTGTCTATGTTCCACCCTCTCCGTCTTCCCAGCTTTGGGATTCTCTTCTTGCCACAATCTCTGAAGCTACTCTTCTTTATTCTCACCTTCTGATTTTAGGCAATTTTAACGTCCATGTGGACTCCCCTTCTACCACCCGGGATCGTAGTTTCTTGACTTTTCTGTCCGATCTTTCCCTAGCTCAATCTGTCTCCTTTCCCACGCACTCTGCTGGTCATTCTTTGGACCTACTTATCTTCCCACAATCCTCCCCTTTCTCCCCTTCTTCTCTTTCCTCCATTACCCTCCCATGGACAGACCATTCATGTCTCCTTTTTTCTCTTCCATATCCTTCTTCTTCCTCAGTTTCCTCTCCCAAATCTCCTTCTCCTCCTTCTCGTCGTATTACTCCTGATACTCTCCATCAGTTCCCTATGTCTGACACTCTGTTCCCCCCAGATTTTCCTCTTCTCTCACCTGATTCTCAGGCTAACTCCTGGTTCACGACCCTTTCTACCGCCCTCGATACCATTGCCCCTTTACAACCCTCCCGTCGTCCCTACCGCTCTACCCGTCACCCTTGGTTTCACTCAGGACTTTTCCTTCACCGTAGGTATCTTCACCGAGCTGAGCGTATATGGCGTAAACACCCAGACCCCTCTACCTTAGCCTCCTTCCGTTCTGCTCATCGTCATTACCGTTCCCTCCTTCATTCCGCCAAACAGACTTATTTTTCTAATCTCATCACCACTTCTTCAAATTCCTCCCGCCAATTACATTCCATCCTCCGCTCTCTTTCCACTCCTCATTCCTCCCCTACCCCTTCTTCCGCTCCTTCTATCCCAGATCCCTCTTCTCTGGCTACTTTCTTTGTTTCTAAAGTTCAGTCTCTTCGTCTTTCTTTTCCTTCTTGCCCTCCCCCCCTATCCCCTCCCCCTCCGTGGCACCCCCCCTCTCCCACTCCCCTCGCTTCTTCCCCCTCCACCCTTCCTCCTCTCTCACATCACTGGTCCACCTTTGAGCCTATCACTCCTACCATTCTCTCTAAGATCTTTTCGTCTACCCGTAAAACCTCTTGCCCCGCTGACCCCATTCCTTCTGCTTGGTTACTGGAGCCCTCTCTTGCTCTGTCTCCCTTTATTCTTTCACTGTTTAACTCTAGTCTATCCTCTGGTAC
Source organism: Ichthyophis bannanicus (assembly GCA_033557465.1). Classification (NCBI taxonomy): domain Eukaryota; kingdom Metazoa; phylum Chordata; class Amphibia; order Gymnophiona; family Ichthyophiidae; genus Ichthyophis; species Ichthyophis bannanicus. The sequence continues at coordinate 1,465,578,145 of CM066032.1, read as the reverse complement.
TTTTCCTTCCCCCTGGAAGCACGCCTCTGTCCGTCCTATTCTGAAGAACAGCTCCCTTGATCCTTCCTCTCCCTTCAGCTGGCGCCCCATCTCCAACCTCCCTTTTCTCTCTAAACTCTTGGAAAAACTAGTCTTCTCTCAGCTCTCTTCTCACCTCGAGGTCTCTTTCACTCTTCACCCCCGTCAATCAGGTTTCCGCCCAGGTCACAGCACAGAATCTGTTCTTCTTTCCCTCCTTAACGATCTGCACATTGCTCACGACCGTGGTTTACTCTCTCTTGCTGCTTCATTAGACCTCTCGCCGCTTTCGACTTGGTTGATCATCGCACTCTCCTATCTCGTCTTCAGGATGCCGGCCTCTCTGACCGGGTCCTCCGCTGGTTTCACTCCTTTCTGTCTAGTCGCACCTTCTCAGTTCACACTGGTTCCGGGTCTTCACCTTCAACCCCCCTTCCATGCGGTGTTCCCCAGGGTTCTGTTCTTGCTCCTCTCCTCTTTAATGTGTTTCTGGCTCCCCTTGCTCTTCTTATTCAACAGCACGGTGTCTCTGCCCACTTCTACGCTGATGACATCTTTCTCCTCTTTCACACTGACTCTGCTGCACCTGACATCACTGCCTTCAACACCTGTCTCTCTTCCGTTGCCTCCTGGCTTTCGACCAACTTTCTGCACATTAACCTCGCAAAAACTTCAGCTATCTGGTTCACCTTCGGTTCTTCCCCCCCCCCCCCAACCTCTCCCCGTTTTCCTCTTCACCTATCCCCACTGTTTCTTCTATGCGGTACTTGGGTGTAACTTTGGATTCTTCCCTTTCTTTTAAAGAACATATTTCTTCTGTGGTCCAGCGTTCTTTCTTTACTTTAAGACAACTTCGTACTGTACGCCCTTTCCTTACCCCTTCCTCTTTGGCCACCCTGCTTATCTCCCTTGTTATGTCTCGTCTCGACTATTGTAATGTCTGTCTTGCTGGGCTTCCCCAATCACAAATTTGTCGTCTTCAACGGGTCCAAAACACTGCTGTCCGCATTCTCTCTCACGCTTCTCGTTTTGATCACGTCACTCCCTTGTTAATACACTATCACTGGCTTCCTGTTCCCTTTCGTGTCCAGTTTAAAGTTCTTATTTTTGTCCACAGGGTGATCCACTCAGGTGTCCCCCTGTATCTTGCTGATCAAGTCCGTCTCCATACTCCTCACCATTCCCTACGTTCCATTCACGCTAATCGTATGTTTCTTCCCCCTCCCTCCCAAGCACACTTAGAATCAACTCGATCTTCTGCTTTCTTTTTTCTCGGTCCAAGGCTTTGGAATTCACTCCCCCACTCCCTACGTTTAGAGACCTCCTATCAATCCTTTAAAGCCAAGCTGAAAACTCACAGTTTCTGTTCTGCTTTTAACCTCCCTCCTCCAGTTCCGTCCCCTCCCCCGTCATAGGACTAATCATGTCAAATCCTCAAATCCTCCTTCCTGCACTTTGTGTGTTGTCAATGTTTTCCCTCTCCCCTTCATGTCTGCCTCAACCTTCCCCTTCCAGCTCCACCCTCTTCTCCTACTTAGTTAAATTATGTTAGTTCCTAATTCCTCTTTCCTGAGCCTCTCTGTTTTGTCTATGTGCTCCCTTCTCTCCCTTCATGTTTGCCTTCTGTATCCCTTGACTGCCATCTGTCTCTATCCCTGTTCTTTGATTTTATGGCGTTCTTTTTCTGTTTCTTTTTCCGCAGCCTTCTCTTTCTTTTTAATTGCTTTTATGTATTGTAAACCGCCCAGATGCTATTTTGTATTGGGCGGTATATAAAGTTTTAATAAACATAAACATAAACATATATCCTGCTGGGCTGGCCCGCCCCCACTCCTCCACGATCCTGCCCCCTCCTGCCCCCCCAGCAGCCCTCCCCGTCCTGATACACAGGACATACAGGGAGAGCTGGAGGGGGAATTGGGCCCTGACAGCTTGTGACAGCTTCAGAATCGGCCCATAGCGTATCTGGATTTTCAGAAAGCCTTTGACAAGGTCCCTCATGAGAGACTCTTAGCGAAATAAAAAGTCATGGGATAGGAGGCAGTATACTATTGTGGATCAGGAACTGGTTGAAAGACAGAAAGTGGAGGAATGATCTAGTGGTTAGGGCATCAGCCTAGAGCCTCAAAGACAAGAGCTCAAATCCCACTGGCACTCCTTGTGGCCTTGAGCAAGTCATTTAACTCTCCATTGCCTCAGGTACAAATTTAGATTATGAGCCCTTGGGGAACCTTTAAAATGACTGCATGCAAATTCCAGAAGTCTAAAAAATAAGATGGGAGAGCTAGAATATACTGTATAGCACTAAATGAAAGATTAGATATAATTGGCATCTCATAGACCTGGTGTAAGGAGGACAACTGGTGTGATATCTGGGTATAAACTATATCACAATGATAGGATAGATCAAAATGGTGGAGGGGTTATGCTCTATATTAGAGAGGACATTGAGTCACAGAACATAAAGGTTTTGCAGGAAACAAAACACTGTAGAATCTCTATGGATATACATTCCATGTAAAAAGGGAAAGGCAATAGCAGTGTGGATGTACTACCATCCACCTGGCCAGAATGAACAGCTGGGTGATGAAATGCCATAAGGAATCAGGGAAGCTAACAAAAATTATAACACATTAATAATGGGTGATTTCAATTAACTCAGTATTGACTAGGTCAATATCATAGTAGGACATGCTAAGGAGATAAAGTTTCTAGATGAAATAAATGACTGCTGCTTGGAGCAGCTAGTTTATGAACTGACAAAAGGGGAAGCTAATTTGGAACTAGTCCTTAGTGGAACACAGTATCTGCTGCAAGAGATAAGGGTGTTGGGGCCTCTTTGCAATAGTAATCATAACATAATCACTTTTGATTTAATAAATGGAGGGAAAATGGCAAGGAAATCCACAGTACTACCTTTTAACTTTCAAAAGGGAGACTATGATAAGATGAGAAATTATTAAAAAAAAAAAACCCCTAAAAAGAGCAGTTGCAAAGATTAAAGGCTTACATCAAGCATGGGTTCTGTTTAAAAATACTATCTTGGAAGCCCATTCCACATGTATTCCATGCTTTAAGAAAGGTGGAAGGAAGGCCAAAAAACTGCCAGCATGGTTTAAAGGTAAGGTCAGAGAAGGCTGCTGTAGCCAAAAAAGCATCATTCAGGAAATGGAAAAAGGAGCCAAATGACGAAAACGGGAAACAATATAAGTACTGGAAAGTTAGATGCAAGGCATTGATAAGGAAGGCAAAGGCATAATTTGAAAAAAAGCTTGCCGTGGAAGTAAAATGCATAATAAAATCTTTTTTCAAATACATTTGTAGCAAAAAACCTGTGAGAAGTTTAGGGAAGTTACCCATACCTGAAATGGTATTTAAAGGTGATGTTTCAGAAGAAGTTAAAGACATTTTGATAAACCAGGAAGATGTATAACAACTATTTGATAAAATAAAGAGTAGAAAATCACCCCGACTGGATGGTGTATATCTGAGAGTGCTGAAAGAACTGAAATATGAGATTGAAGACCTAACATTAGTAATCTGTGAACCATCATTAAAATCATCTGTACTAAAAAGGGTTCTAGTGATGATCCAGGAAACTACAGACTGGTGAGCCTGATGCCAGTACCAGACAAAATAGCAGAAACCATTATAAAGAATACAATTATTGAACATGTAGCTACACTGTAGTCATGGTTTAATGGGAGAAAGCCAAATGGATTTAGCCAAGAAAGATCATGACTTACTAATCTGCTATATCTTTTGAAGGTATGAATAAACAGGTAGATAAAGGTGAACCAATTGATATTGTGTATCTGAATTTTCAGAAAGCCTTTTTTGAGTTTCCTCATGAAAGACTCTTGGTGAAATTAAAAAGATAGATAGAAAGCGGTGTATTTTTGTGAATCATGAACAAGTTAAAAGATAGAAAGCAGAGAGTAGGGTTAAATGGCCAATTTTCTCAGAGGAGAAAGGTAAATAGTGCAGTAGTCCAGGGAACTGTGCTGGACATACTACTTATACCACTGGCAGGGCCGGATTTACCTTGAGTGAGGCCCTACGCCAACAAAAATTGTGGGCCCCCAGCAGGGGCGGCCCAAGGGGGGTGCGGGGCCTCATTTGCATAAGGGGCCTCATTTGTATAAATATTTGCATAATGTTACCATATACTAACTTTTAGTAAACGTGCCTCTTAATGAGTGTATGGATAAAGAAAGACTAAAAGATTTCTACATTACTATAATCCAGTGCCAACTGCCAGACACATTAGGAACTACTACAAACACTGCCCATTTAGAACCCATAGCAAACCCGCCGTATCCCAACAGCACTACCAGGACTCACAAAGCACCATACTCTACCAATCAAAAGGCAACACTGCAAATATTAAACCAATACATTTCAGAGAACAACAATACATGACCTACTGGGGAAAGAGAACAAGTGGCAATGTCAAATAGGAATTATATAAACAGAACACCTCAGCTCAGTTACACATGCAGAACATAGACCATCACCAAACAAGTAATCACAATTTAGAAACAGGAAGACAATAATTAAACTGGGAATCCCAAAAGCCAAACTTGGAATGTACAACACTGTAGAAATAAAACTATACATTAATTTGCTCTTGTACTAAACAAAGCGCAGACGTTAATGATGCACATTTACCAGAGCTGACATATTCCAATTAATAAATTCAAAATAAAGAGATATTTTTCTACCTTTTGTGCATTTTTTTCAGCTGCAATTGCTCCAGCCACTTTCTTCTGGTTTCTTTGTGTCTTCTGCAAACTCTCCATCGTCTGCTGTCCATTTGTCCTTTCTTCTCTCTTCTAGTTTTTTTCCATTCTCTCTCTACATCTGCTTTAACATACTAATCTTTCTCCTTTTGCTCTTTCCTCATTCCTATTTCATCCACTCAAATTTTACCCCTCCATCCTCAGTCCCCACTTACTCTCCCAATACCCGGCCAATTGTAGATTTTTTATCCCTCCCACACAAAATATTTTTCCCTTCTCCATTTTACTCTTCCAGCCCCATCCCATTCTAATCCTCCCCCAACATCAGCTCCCTTCTAGTTCCAGCCTCACCCAGCATCCATTCCCTTCTAGTCCCTGCATCAGCCCATTTCCAGTCCTAGCCACCCATCAGCCCATTTCCAGTCCTAGCAACCCCCCAACCCAATACCAGTCCTAGCCCCCCATCAACCCACTTACAGTCCTAACCCCCCATCGCCCCATTTTCAGTTTAAGCCCCCCCCTATAACCCATTACCAGTCCTAACCCCCCATCAGCCCCACTTCAAGTCCTAACCCCCTCAACCCATTTCCAGTCAGCCCCTCATAGCCCACTGCCAGTCCTAACCCCCCCATCAGCCCACAGCCCATTTCCAGTCCTAACCCCATCAGCCCACCTCCAGTCTTAAACCCCCCAGCCCCTTTCCAGTCCTAGCCCTCTGATAGCACATTACCAGTCAGCCCCCATCAGCCCACAGCCCATTACCAGTCTTAACCCCCCCAAAGCCCATTATCAGTTCTAACCCCCCCCCAACAACAGCCCACAGCCCATTACCAGTCCTAACCAAATCAGCCCACCTCCCGCCATAACCCCCCCAGCCCATTTCCAGTCCCAGCCCCCCCAATAGCCCATTACCAGTCCTACCCCCCCCCCCCCCCGTCGGCCTAAAGCAAAATTTAATTTAAAAAAAGAAACCTGCTGGCTGCCGCCGCGGGGCCCCCTCTGCTGCCGCGGCAGCATGGACTGACCCGCGGGGGCCCCCTCTGCAAGCTCGATCCGTCGATCCGTCCCTCCCTCCCTCCGTGCAGGCTGTGAGAGGCGCGAAGGGAGCGTGTCTTCCTTGCGTCTCTGTTAAGCCCGCAGGGGCTGATGGGAAATTTCCCATCAGCCCCTGCGGGCTTAACAGAGACGCGAGGGAGACACGCTCCCTTCGTGCCTCTCACAGCCTCCACTGAGGGAGGGAGGGACGGATCGACGGATCGAGCTTGCAGAGGGGGCCCCCGCGGGTCAGTCCATGCTGCCGCGGCAGCAGAGGGGGCCCCGCGACGGCAGCCAGCAGGTTTTTTTTTTAAATTTTATTTTTAAAAAAAAAAGCGCTAACTTGTTCCATTTTTGTGGGCCCTTGCCAGCTGTGGGCCCTACGCCATGGCATACATGGCGTATAGGTAAATCCGGCCCTGACCACTGGAATTTAAAGACTGCCTGCAAAATTGATTTGCTGCTTTAGAAACAAAGAACAGAGCTCCAGAAGAGTTATGGGATGACATCAAGAAGATTGTGTTGGATGAAAGCGAGGTCTCTACAAAAGGTGAAAAAGCAAAAACAGCTAAAATGGATTACTGAAGAAACTCTGAAAATTACCCAGAAATGCAGAGAAGCTAAAGCCAGAGGAGAAAGAGAGGCAATCACAGAACTCAACAGAGATTTCCAACATGCAGCAAGACAAGACAAGGAGAAGTACTACAATGACGCATGCAAGGAAATAGAAGTAGAAACTATTAGAGCAAGAACAAGATCGGCTTTCCTAAAGCTATGAGAGTTAAAAAATTCCAGCCTCTAGTTAGAATGTTACAAGATGCTCAAGGATCTATGTTGAATGATGCATCTCACACCTGGACACACAATACCGGTCTAAGGCAGACTGCATGTGCTCTGGAGTGCTCAGAAAGCCAAAAGCTAAGACTATAAATTTCTTTCTTATCTCTGCTGGTTTCTAGCTACCAATATAGAGTTTAAGTGTTTGTTTTTTGGGATATCGCAAATATAAGGTTTAGCTGTGGCTAAACATTAAGTCTGGGGATATTCAGACTACTGGGGCCTGAACTCTGGAGTGCTCAGAAAGCCACAAGCTAAGACTATAATTTTCTTCATTATCTCTGCTGGTTTCTAGCTACCAATATAGAGTTTAAGTGTTTGTTTTTTGGAGATATCACCAATATAAGGTTAACTGTTGCTATACATTAAGTTTGGGGATATTCAGACTACTGGGGCCTAAGTATCCATATAATAAAGGGTTAAATCTGTTGCACTGCTTGGAGAATAGCTTGCTCCCAGGGAGATGCAGATTGTAGTCCATCTCACACCTGGACACACAATACCGGTCTAAGGCAGACTGCATGTGCTCTGGAGTACTCAGAAAGCCAAAAGCTAAGACTATAATTTTTTTTTATTATCTCTGCTGGTTTTTAGCTACCAATATAGAGTTTAAGTGTTTGTTTTTTGGGGATATTGCAAATATAAGGTTTAACTGTGGCTAAACATTAAGTTTGGGGATATTCAGACTACTGGGGCCTGAACTCTGGAGTGCTCATAAAGCCACAAGCTAATACTACAATTTTCTTTATTAACTCTGCTGGTTTCTAGCTACCAATATAGAGTTTAAGTGTTTGTTTTTTGGGGATATCGCCAATATAAGGTTAACTGTGGCTATACATTAAGTTTGGGGATATTCAGACTGACTGCTTTCCTCTGTAGTCTTGGAGCAGATATCTGTAGGTGCCCCAGTTCAGGAACAGCCTACTGGCCAGAGACACTTAGGTTTCCGCCCACCCTACCCCTCATCCCACCCACCTCAGGGGCTACATTGCCTATATAGTTGTCGCATTTGTTGCCATCTATCCTTTCAACTTGGGTTAAGGCCCGCCTCTTCGTCTTCCTTTCTTCTTCTTCTAGGACTGCTTATTTAGCATGTCGTGTATTCAGTGCAATAACTGCGGTACATTTATTCCAAGACAAATCATTTGGAACCTGAGAGCTTGTCCTCTGTGCTTCAGGTCAGCTTCCATGCATAAAGAACTGACTCTACTATGTGAAGACCTAGCTGCCAAGCATAAAGAAGTGACCTTACTGAGGGAGGAACTGGCTGCAATGAAGCACACCTCTTCTAGGATACAAACTGTACAACGTCCACCACCACTCCCACAAAGAATCAAAAACCCCAGAGATAAATGGATCACAGTGGGTTCTGGTAGATTGCGACCTGTAACACACAGACATCCTATGCATCAAGAGATATCCCTGCTTAATGCCTCCTCTGCCTTGCCTAATGAGGACGTGGAACTGAGGGAGGAATTGACTGCAAATAAGCACACCTCTTCTAAGATACAAACTGAACAACATCCACCACCGCTCCAACAAAGAATCAAACACCTCAGGAATAAATGGATCACAGTGGGTTCTGGTAGATTGTGACCTGTGACACAAAGACATCCTATGCATCAGGAAACATCCCTGCACAATGCCTTCTCTGCCTTGGCTAATGAGGATGCCCAATCCAAAAAAACTGAAGGGCCCTTAAATGAGACAGACAATGCCCAATCTCCTGCTAGAGGACCAAATATGAAGAAAACCTCACCAAACAGCAAACTACTAATACTTGGAGATTCCATCATCAGAGGCACCAACTTGGGAACACAGTTCAATGGAGAGAAAATAGGCAAGTGCCTCCCAGACTCTTCAGTCAGCAGGAATACAAACCAAGATGTTGAAGTACTTAGAGCAGAAAGTGAACACAGATGTGGAAGGTCAAGCTCTGGACGTCACCCCCTGCAAAAGCAGAATAACATCAGAAACAGCCACACTTTTAAACCACACATCCAAAACAAGCGGGAAGATGTGAGCAGAACAAAAGCAATGCAAAATACACACTAGCCAGTTAAATCCTGGAAAGCAATGAGCACTAACGCTTGAAGCTTAGCCAACAAAGTTCCGGACCTGGAAGCCCTAATGGTGGAAATGGATTTGGACATTGTGGCCATTAGAGAAACCTGGCTAAATGAATCACATGATTGGGATAGAGCCATAGCTGGCTATAATCTATTCAGAAGAGACAGAGGAAATGGAAGAGGAGGAGGAGTAGCCTTGTATGTCAAGGGCAATATTGGCTACTGCCTTTCCTACCTTACTATATCACACTAATTCTTATAATAGCAACAAAGGTCTCAGACTCTCTGGGCATCAAAATGTTCAGATGTTTTTTAGCGACCTCTGAATTATGCCCCAATTGCATCAATGACCTTTTATAGTTGCCTTGAGTCCAGTATTTTAGAAAAATTGTGCTTAGCTTAGCTTGCAATGTTATCCCCAAAGCCACCTTCCGTGCTATTTTTGCATTTCACCCGGATTCAGTTTCTTCAGGGGTACTCTGAAAGCACTGCATTGCAAACAGACACACTAGCTCATTATGTACACACTTTCTTACTATCTGTCGAATTCATAACCTTTTGTAGACAACACGGATGTTCAGGAATTTAAAAAACAATCTAAGATTTTGAAACACAATTTTTATAATCGTGGTTATCCACCACGAGTTGTTGATAAGGCTTATAAGAGAGCATTATTTATCAATCGGGATTTATTATTGCATCCAAGGAATAATATGGCTTCAATAACCGATTCAGGTTCACATATTAATTTGGTTACCAAATATTCGCCATATAGTTCCTAATTGAAACGGATTATATGGCATCATGCTAATGTTTTGAATAGTATTACTGGCTTAGAGGATAAAATGGTTCGCTGCGTCTGGCAGCACCATAAAAATTTGAAGGAATTAATAAGTCCAGCACTATTGTGACATTTACATACACAACCAAATCCGCTGCTGAATGGGCATAGAAAATGTGGTGATTGTGCAATATGTAACGTTACCAGGGAATTGACGGAATTCCAATATCATGGAAGAACATATCATCTATCTAATCAAACATCTTGCATATCTACCTATGTGGTTTACTGTGTTGTATGCCCTTGTGATCTCATTTACGTGGGAAAAACTATCCGAGAGCTAAGAGTAAGAATGAACGAACATAAAAGTAGATTGAAATGTCAGAAATGTGAGGCACCTATATTAGATCATTGTCTCTAGTTTAACCACACTTTTGAGGAGCTTCGATGTTTCTGTATTGATCAGGTTTCAGTGGGTCATAAAGGCAAGTTGAAAGAACAAACCCTGCTGTGCTATGAGCAACGCTGGATCTATAGGTTGCGATCTGTAATCCCGGAGGGACTAAACGCGCGAATAGAATGGGAAGTTTGCGCTCGACATAAGAGAGTTCATAAATGAAAAGGTCTCTTTCTTTAATTTGAGGATTCTCACCTAGGGGCAGGAATTTGAAAGACTAGTCCACATGTGCGGCGTCTTTAGGTAAGCCGACAGGATCAGGATTAAAACATGCAGGAAGACTCTAGTGTTTACAAGTTAGAAACTGTTGAATAAAAGGTATGTGGTTTCATTTGAAGGATGTTGTCTACGAAAGGTTATGAATTCGACAGATAGTAAGAAAGTGTGTACATAATGAGCTAGTGTGTCTGTTTGCATTGCAGTGCTTTCAGAGTAACCCCCTGAAGAAACCAAATCCGGGTGAAACGCAAAAATAGCACGGAAGGTAGCATTGGGGATAACACTGCAAGCTAAGCTAAGCACTTCTTCTTACAATTTTTCTAAAATACTGGACTCAAGGCAACTATAAAAGGTCATTGATGCAATTGGGGCATAATTCAGAGGTCGCTAAAAAACATCTGAACATTTTGATGCCCAGAGAGTCTGAGACCTTTGTTGCTATTATAAGAATTAGTGCGATATAGTAAGGTAGGAATGGCAGTGGCCAAGTTATGTTACGTTTCACTTTCATGAAGTACATCAGAGCGGTGCATGCTAATTTGACAAAATAGATTGCTCTGAATGAGTGACCATTGTATATTTTTAAAGGGCAATATTAAAGCTACTGAAATGCAGGGGGCACGGGGAAAAGAAGAAGCGCTCTGGATTGTGTTGGAAAGAGGAGATGGCACTGTCATCCATACTGCTGTAGTATACAGACCTCCGACACAAACTGAAGAGATAGATAATGAATCGATTATAGATATTACCAAGATAGCCACAAAGGGAGAAGCGATCATATTGGGTGACTTTAATCTACCTGATGTAGATTGGATTACTCCTGCAAATCTGGAAAGAAGCAAAACAATTGTGGATGCTCTCCCATATGCATTACTTAGACAAGTGGTGATGGAACCGACTAGGGAAAGCTCAACGCTGGATTTAGTGCTCACCAATGGTGATAGCATGTCAAATGTCTGCGTGGGTGCCCCTGTGAGCAGCAGCGATCATCACATGGTGTGGTTTGAGATAAAAGCCATGGTATAGGCCAATCATAGCAAGCTCAAGGTCCTAAACTTCAAAAACACAGACTTTCAATAAAATGGCCAAGTACCTAAAGGAGGAGCTGAGAGGGTGAAAGGAGATAAGGGAAGTGGAATTGCAATGGGCTAAACTAAAGGTGGCAATAAAAGGAGCAATAGATAAATATGTAAGAAAAGTAAACAAAAACAAGAGGAGCAGAAAACCTATTTGGTTTTCCAAAGAAGTGGCTGCTCAAATAAAGGCAAAAAACGCAGCTTTCGCAAAATTCAAAAGCTTGCAAACAGAGGAACACAGAAATGAATACAGGATCAAACTCAAAGAGACAAAAAGAGAAATAAGGATAACAAAATCAAAGGCAGAAGAAAAAATGGCTAAAGATGTGAAATGTGGCGACAAAACTTTCTTCAGGTATATTCGGGAAAGGAAGAAGATCAGAGGTGGAACTGCAGGACTCAGAAGTGCTGGGAATGCACTCGTGGAAAGTGACAATGAAAAAGCGAAATTGCTAAACGAATACTTCTGTTCTGTTTTTACTAAGGAAAGTCCTGGAGAAGGACCACCTGTGATCCCCAAATATAAAACTGGGAATGAAGTATATTCCACATCATTCACAGAAGATGATGTGTTAGAACAACTTGCAAAACTGAAAGTGGACAAGGCCATGGGACCAGATGAGATACATCCCAGGATACTGAAAGAGCTCAGAGAGCTTCTTACAGGGCCGTTAAAGGATGTTTTCAACAGATCCTTAGAAACAGGAGAGGTTCCTCAGGACTGGAGAATGGTTGATGTTGTACCTCTACACAAAAGTGGTGACAGGGAAGAAGTGTCAAACTACAGGCCTGTGAGCCTTACCTCGGTGGTGGGAAAAGAAATGGAGGTGCTCCTGAAAGAGCGAATTGTGAACTTTCTAAAAGCAAACAGGTTGCAAGATCCGAGGCAACATGGTTTTACCGAAGGACGATCTTGCCAAACAAATCTGATTGAGTTCTTTGACTGGGTGACCAGGGAACTAGATCAGGGGCATGCGATGGATGTCATCTACCTGGATTTCAGCAAAGCCTTTGATACTGTTCCTCATAGGAGGCTTATCAATAAACTCAGTAGCTTGGGGATAGATCCCAAGATGGTAAATTGGATCAGAAATTGGTTGACTAACAGACGACAGAGGGTGATGGTAAATGGAGCTTACTCAGATGAAGGGAAAGTGATTAGCGGGGTGCCCCAGGGTTCGGTCCTGGGCCCGGCACTGTTCAATGTATTTGTGAGTGATATTGCTGTAGGACTGCATGGAAAGTCTGTCTTTTTGCGGATGACACGAAAATTTGCAACAGAGTGGACTCCCCCGAAGGAGTGATTAACATGAGGAATGATCTACAAAAGCTGGAAGAATGGTCTAATGCTTGGCAATTAAGATTTAATGCAAAGAAGTGCAGAGCCATGCACTTGGGAAGTAGAAATCCAAGGGAAATGTACGCGATAGGGGGTGAGAGATTGGTGTGTACGGATCAGGAGAAAGACCTTGGAGTGATTATTTCTGAAGATCTCAAGATGGCAAAACAGTGCGACAAGGCAGTGGCAAAAGCCAGGAGGATGTTGGGCTGCATATGAAGAGGTATTTCCAGCAGAAAGGAAGAGGTACTTATGCCACTGTACAAGTCACTGGTGAGGCCTCATTTGGAATACTGTGTTCAGTTTTGGAGATCATATCTTGCAAAGGATGTAAAAAGACTGGAAACGGTTCAGAGGAAGGCGACCAAAATGATTTGGAGCCTGCGTCAGAAGCCTTATGAGAAGAGACTTGAAGACCTAAACATGTACACTTTGGAGGAGAGGAGGGACAGGGGAGATATGATTCAGACCTTTAAATACTTAAAGAGAAATAATGAACAAACAAAGCTCTTCCAAAGACGGAAAAGCTGCAAAACTAGAGGGCATAACATGAAGCTACAAGGTGGTAAATTGAAAGGCAATGTCAGGAAATACTTTTTCTCTGAAAGGGTGGTGGATGCTTGTAATGTGCTCCCGATGGAAGTGGTGGGGACAGATATGGTGACGGAGTTCAAAAGGGCATGGGACAGACAAAATTGATCCCTTTACAGCAACAAGAAAATGTCAAAATAATCTTAACCATCTAATTCCTTAAGAAATAGGGGTATCCTACATGGAGTGGTGTGATCACCCCTGGACAAAGACATGGGGAGGGGGGCCTGCACAGAGCGGCAGGTGTACCTACTCTTGGCATCATACTGGGCAGACTAGATGGACCATACTGGTCTTTATCTGCTGTCATTTACTATGTTACTATGTTACTAAGATCAAGAAAAGGTGGAAGAATATACAGAGTTTTTATATGATAAAGATCAAGTGGACCAACAGACGTTTCAACCTGTACCTTATGATCCGGAACCAATGGTAATGAAAGAAGAAGTTGAAGCAGCATCGAAAGCCTTATCAAAGAACAAAGCATCAGGCATTGATGGCATTCCCATAGAACTATTACAGCAATCTGATGCAGATGTTACCATACTTACAAGGCTCTGCCAGGAAATTTGGAAGACAACATCATGGCCAACTGACTGGAAAAGATCTGTGTTTATACCAATACTAAAGAAAGATGATCCAACTGACTGTGGAAATTATTGCACAGTCACTCTGATCCCACATGCCAGCAAGATTCTACTGAAGATTATTCAACAGAATCTACAACCATACCTGGAACAAGAAATATTTGAAGTACAAGCAAGGTTCGGCAAAGGGTGAGGAACTAAAGTCATCATCGTGGATGTGAGATGGATCCTTGAAAAGACTAAAGAATACCAAAAGGATATCTGTTTGTACTTTATTGTCTACAGCAAGGCTTTTGACTGTGTAAACCATGAGAAAATCTGGGCCACATTAAGAAGCATGGGTGTACCAGAACACCTGATTGTTCTCTTGCACAACCTTTACATTGATCAAGAAGCAGCAGTTTGAACGCAACAAGGAGAAACAGAATCGTTTAAAATCAGAAAAGGTGCATGACAAGGCTGCATACTTCCCCACTACCTGTTAAAATTTATATGCAGAACAAATCATGAGAGAAGCAGGATTGTATGAAGACAACAGAGGTGTGAAGATTGGTGGAACACTCATCAACAACCTTCGCTTTGCTGATGATACCATATTACTGGCTGAAAATGAAGACAATTTGAAATATTTGCATCTCAAGATCAAGGAATATAGTCTTAAAATAGGCCTGTACCTTAATGTAAAGAAGACAAAGATCCTGACAACTGGCAAAATCGATAAGTTCATCGTTGATGGAGAAGAAATTGAAATAGTGGACAACTTTAACCTACTAGAATCAACTATCAATAAAGTAGCAACAAGCAGTCAAGAAATCTGATGAAGCATTGCTCTTGGCAGAATGGCTATGAAGGACCTAGACAAGATTCCCAAGAGCAGAGATGTCTCTCTCCATACAAAAATTTGATTTGTTGAAGCCATGGCATTTTCAATAACGTCATATGGATATGAAAGTTGGACAGTGGAAAATATAGACAGGAAGAAAATTGTTGCCTTTGAGTTATGGTGCTGGTAACAAATACTGTGTATATCATGGACTGCCAAAGAATAAAGCTGTCAGTACTAGAGGAGATCTAACCTAAGCTTTCTTTAGAAGCTCAGGTTGCAAGACTTTGACTTTCATACTTTGGACACATCATGCAAAGAGAGAGATCATTAGAGAAAGACATAATGCTTGGCAAGATAGAAGGTCAGTGCAAAAGAGGAAGGCCAGCAATGAGATGGATCGATATAATAACAGCAGCTACGGGTACCAGTCTGTCAACAATGAGCCTCCTGACTCAAGACAGAACACAATTTAGGACAACTATTCAGAGGGTAGCCATGAGTTGACAGCAACTCAACGACACTTAACAATAACAACATAAATGACCTGGAAATGGGAATGAGTGAGGTAATCAAATTTGCAGATGACACAAAATTAGTCAAAGTTGTTAAAACACAAGAGGATTGTGAAAAATGTCAAGAAGATTTTGATAAACTAGTAGACTGGATGTCCAAATGGCAGATGAAATTTAATGTGGACAAGAGAAAAGTTAAACACCTAGGAAAGAACAACCCAAATTATGGTTATACGATGCAAAGTTCCACATCAGAAACCACAACCCAGAAAAGGATTTAGGCATCATCATAGATAAGACTTTGAAACCCTCCACCCAGTGTGCAGTAGTGGCTATGAAAGTAAATAGAATGCTTGGAATCATAAGGAAAGGAATGGAGAATAAAACAAAGGATATAATAATGCCTTTCTATTGTTCCATGGTGCGACCACACCTTGAATACTGGGTGTAATTCTGGCCATTATATCTCAAAAAGGATATAGCAGAGTTAGAAAAGGTACAGAGAAGAGCCACCAAAATTGTAAAGAGGATGGAAGGATACTCCTATGAGGAAAGATTTAAAAGGTTAGGGCTCTTCAACTTGGAAAAGAGTTGGCTGGGAGGAGATTTGATAGAGGTCTATAAATTAATGAATGGAGTAGAGCGGATAAACTTAGATTGGTTGTTTACTCCATCAAAAAGTAGAAAGACTAGGGGACACACAATAAAGCTACAATGTAACCCACTTATGACTAATAAGAGAAAATATTTTACACCTAATGTGTAATCAAACTCTGGAATTCATTACCGGAGAATGTAATAAAAGCTGTTAGTATATCTGGGTTTAAAAAAGGTTTGGAGAAGTTCCTATAGAAAAGGTCTGTAAACCATTATGAAAGAGGATCCGGGAAATCCACTGCTTACCCAAGGACAAGCATTGTGGAACCTCTGTAATTTTTTTGGGAACCTACCAGGTACAGTACTTGTGACCTGGATTGGCCACTGTTGGAAACAGGATACTGGGCTTGACGGACCTTGGTCTGACCTTGTGTGGCATTTCTTATGTTCTTATAGAAGCATAGAAACATAGAAACATGATGACAGAAAAAGACCACATGGCCTATCTAGTCTGTCCTTCCATAACAACAACTACAACAGTCCACTTTTTACCTTTAGAGATCCTCTCTGTTGGTCCCATGCTTTTTTGAATTCAGTTACTGTCCTCATCTCTACCACCTCCACTGGGAGACTATTCCATGGATCCACTACTCTTTCCGTAAAGAAATATTTCCGCATATCACTCCTGAATCTATCTCCCTTCACCCTCATCCCATGTCCCCTCGTAGCAGAACTTGCTTTCAATTGAAAGAGGCTCTCTCCTGAACATTTATGCCACGGAGGTATTTAAACATCTCAATCATATCACCTCTATCCCACCTTTCCTCTAAGGTGTACATATTAAGATCCTTCAGTCTGTCCTCATATGCTTTATAATGAAGCCCACTAATCATTTTAGTAGCCACCCTCTGCACCGACTCCATCCTGTTCACATCCTTTTGAAGGTGCGGTCTCCAGAATTGCACACCATACTCCAAATGAGGTCGCACCAAAGACTTATACAGAGGCATTATCACCTCCTTTTTTCTGCTAGCCATTCCTCTCCGTATGCACCCAAGCATCCTTCTAGCTTTTGCCGTCGCCTTTTCTACCTGTTTAGCTACTTTAAGATCATCAGACATAACCACGCCTAGGTCCCGCTCTTCTTTAGTGGACAAAAGTACTTCACCTCCTATACTGTATTGCTCCCTTGGATTGCTGCAGCCCAAATGCATGACCTTACATTTTTTAACATTAAATCCCAGCTGCCAAATTCTAGACCATTCTTCAAGATTAGCTAGATCCCTCCTCATGTTATCTACACATTCCTGGGTGTCTACTCTATTGCAGATTTTGGTATCATCTGCAAAGAGGCAAACCTTACCCGACAGCCCTTCCGCTATATCACTAACAAAGATGTTAAAAAGAATCGGACCAAGGACAGATCCCTGGGGCACACCACTGGTAACATCCTTCTCAGAGTGAGCTCCATTTACTTGTACTCTTTGTCGCCTCCCACCCAACCAATTTCTAACCCAAGCAGTAACTTTAGGGTCCATCCCTAGGGTGCTCAGTTTGTTTATAAGTAGCCTGTGAGGAACAGTGTCAAAGGCTTTACTGAAATTTAAATATACCACATCTAGAGCTCTCCCTCGGTCCAACTCCCTGGTCACCCAGTCAAAGAAATCAATCAGATTTGTCTGACAAGACCTGCCTCTGGTGAATTCATGCTGCCTCGGATCCTGTAATCCGCTGGACTCCAGAAACCTCACTATTTTCTCTTTCAGCAGCGTTTCCAATAATTTACTCACCACCGAAGTTAAACTAACCGGCCTGTAGTTTTCAACCACATCCTTACTTCCGCTTTTGTGTAAAGGCACCACATGAGCCTCTCTCCAGTCCTTTGGCACCACTCCCGACTCCAATGAGGCATTGAAAAGGTCAGTCAGTAGAGTTGCTAGAAAGTCCCCAAGTTTCCTCAGTATTCTAGGGTGTATCCCATCCGGTTCCATCGCTTTGTCTACTTTAAGTTGAGATAGTTTCTCACGAACACAGTCTTCTGAAAATTGTTCAAGTTGTCCCTCGCTTCTGTTCTTATTTGTGGGTGTTTTCTGAGGTCCTGCTCCTGGTTCTTTATCTGTGAACACAGAACAAAAATATTTGTTAAGCAATTCCGCTTTATAATTATCAGCTTCTACATATTCCCCCCTGCACCCTTGAGTCTGACAATACCACTTTTGCCCTTCCTCTTCTCACTAATTTATCTGAAAAATGTCTTATCCCCCCATTTTATTGCATTGGCTATTTCCTCCTCCTTTTGAATCTTTGCCTTCTTGACTACTTTGCTAGCTTCTCTAAGTTTTTCCAAATACAGATGCCTGTCTTCCTCTCTCTGTGATCTCTTGTATTTCATGAAGGCCTCCCTCTTTTTCTTCACTTTTTCAGCTACTTCCTTCGAAAACAATAGCGGTTTCCTTTTCCTTTTGCCTTTATTTACCATTTTAACAAAAAGGTTGGTTGTCCTTAAAATACCCCCTTTCAGTTTTGCCCACTGTTTTTCTACATCCCCCAGATGTTCCCATCCCACTAACGACTCCCTGAGGTATTGGCCCATCTTCGCAAAGTTAGTCTTCCTAAAGTCTAAGATCCTCACCTTGGAATGGATTCTAACAGCCCTAGTCCTTATACTGAACCACACCATCTGGTGATCACTGGATGCAAAATGATCTCCCACTACAACATCAGAAACACTTTCACCATTGGTAAGCACCAAGTCCAGTATGGCCCTTTCACGTGTGGGGTCTGTTACCAATTGCCTGAATAGTTCTCCCTGTAGAGAATCCAGGATCTCCTTACATCTAGATGATACTGCAGCAGGAATGTGCCAATCAACATCTGCAGCAGGAATGTGCCAATCAACATATTAAAATCTCCTATCAGTAGCACTTCCCCTTTCCTAGCAATGCTGCGTATGTCTTCAATTAACTCTCTGTCCACCTCTTCCTCTTGTGAGGGAGGTCTGTATATCACACCAATGCAAATAGATTTCTCTTTCCCTCTTTCTAGTTTAACGCACAGTGCCTCCTCTCTCCCTTTTAAGCTCTGTAATTCCAAAGCTTTAAAAGTAGTTTTTACATATAGTGCCACTCCTCCTCCAATTCTTCCTACCCTGTCCTTTCTGAATAAAGTATAGCCAGTATATGTTCACATGTGCTTATTCTGAATAGCAATTCCCTGGATAGAAGCCTTTGTTGGCACTGAGCACTTAACATAACTGCAATCCTTTTAAGAGAAACAATAATCTTTTCACATGAGAAAACATATCCTTTCACAAGTGCCCACAGCAGACATCAGACGGTGAGCTACTACACTCTGCATCCCTCAGTTTCTGGGGATCTTTCTCAGTCACACTGCTTGAGTATATTACCTTAGCTCAGGATATGTTACAGAAACTGAAAACTATGACCCATTTTTATGTGAGGGCTTATGCCTTATCAATATTGGGAGCTATTAATTGTACATTCATATTGATCAGATGATCTGGAGGAAGTGAGACAAGTTCAAAATCAGAAAGGCCTTTCATTCCTTCAACGTGCTGGTTGTCAGCACTGCCCAAGGTTTCATAATGATGTTTTCTCCATCTTCCAGGGCTCCTGTCCTGTTGTCTCTTTTCTATCATAGTCTGGAATATTGGTGATCAGACCACTGGGAGTTGTGCTCTAGGTAAACAATCAACTCCAAAACAAGGCCAGACCAATCATAAATCGAACTAGGTGGTCATCTAGAGTGACAGCTTCTGGGGAAAGGAGGCAGCAAAGATCATCCAGGGGGCATAAGGCTTAAGGTTTGGCTATGGTTCTAACACCTGAACCAATTCTTGGGCTAGTCCTGCTTCCAAACACCACAGAACCTCATCTCGGCTTTTCTCTCATCACAGAAGCCCCTCACATGCCTCCTGCGACACATTACCAAGCACAGAGGAGCCCCAGTGATGCAGAAGTGCTTGCCATTTCAGCACTGCCTGATAAGATAGGAAACACAAGAGCAAACAAAACTGTACTCATGGACATGAGTCCCAGACCTCAGTGCTGTGTACGTCTTGTCAGCATTGCGTACGTCTTCTAGCACTATACAAATGCTCAGTAGTAGTAGTAGTAGTAGAATGTGCCTGGCTAAGGGCCAAAGATCAATGTCACCTGATGCGGCCAGTAGCAGGCAAGCAATTCCACTCTGCAGCTCTTACAGGGGCCTGGATGTAGGTGTTTTTCCTTAGATTTAGCCTTGCCACTCTGTCATACACTCTTCTCTAGAGACAGCACAAGTATCTCCATTCTTTTAATGCCACCTAGCCCGTCAAGCACACAAGAGTATAAGGGGCACCAGGGCCAGCCCGTCCATTGAGCGAGAATGTTGTTCGCACAGGGCCCCGCGCTTCAGGGGGCCCCGCGTGAACCACATTCTCGCTCAATGGACTGCTGCAGAGGGAGCCGGGGAAGCCCGCGCGAAGCCACGGCTCCCTCTGCACAGCCCGCCAGCGTGAAGAGCCTTTACCTTCACCCTGGCGGCTGTTTCAATGAAGCCGCAAATGCCGCGAGAGGTTAAAGGGCATTGCCTTTAACCTTTCCCGGCATTCGCGGCTTCATTGAAACAGCCGCCAGCGGGAAGGTAAAGGTTCTTCATGCTGGCGGGCTGTGCAGAGGGAGCCGGGGCCTCGCGCGGGCTTCCCAGGCTCCCTCTGCAGCCCCTTAGACGGCGCGGGGCTCTTTGGGGGGGCAGCTAGGACTGGATGGGCTGTGATGGGGGGGACGGACTGGAAATGGGCTGTGATGGGGGGGGGGGAAACAGACTGGAAATGGGCTGTGATGGGAGGGAGACTGAAAATGGGCTGGGATGGGGGAAACAGGCTGGAAATGGGCTGTGATGGGGGAGGGGAACGGACTGGAAATGGGCTGTGATGGGGGGGGGAAACAGACTGGAAATGGGCTGTGATGGGGGGAGAATGGACTGGAAATGGACGGTGATGGGGGGAGGACTGGAAATGGTCTGTGACGGGGGGGAGAGGACTGGAAATGGGCTGTGAGGGGGGAGGACTGCAAATGGTCTGTGATGGTGGGGGGGGATCGGACTGGAAATGGGCTGTGATGGTGGGGACAGACGGACTGAAAATGGGCTGGGATGGGGGAAACAGACTGGAAATGGGCTGTGATGTGGGGGGGGAACAGACTGGAAATGGGCTGTGATGGGGGGAACGGACAAATTGGGATGGGATGGGGGGAAACAGACTGGAAATGGGCTGTGGTGGTGGGGGGGGGAGAACAGACTGGAAATGGGCTGTGATGGGGGGAACGGACTACAATTGGGCGGTGATGGTGGGGGGGATAGGACTGCAAATGGGCAGTGATGGTGGGGGGAATGGACGAAATGGGCTGTGATGGGGGAACTTGGACTGGAAATGGGCTGATGAAGAGCTGGATTAGGACTGGAAATGGGCTGATGGGGGCTGGAATAGGGCTAAATGGGCTGACGAGGGGGCTAGGATTGGAAATTAGCTGATGGGGGAGCGTGGAGGAAATGGGCTGATGAGGGACTGGAATGGAACTGGAAAAGAGCATATGGGGGCTAGGACTGGAAATGGGCTGATGAGGAGCTAGAATAGGACTAGAAATGGGCTGATGGGGGGAACGTAGACTGCAAATGGGTGATGGGCTGGAATAGGACACTGGAAATGGGCTGATGGGGGCTGGAATAGGACTGGAAGTGGGCTGATGGGAGTTGGAAAAGGGCTGGAAATGGGCTGATGGGGAGCTTGGAGTGGAAATGGGCTGATGGGGGGCTGGAATGGAACTGGAAAACAGCATATGGGAGGCTAGGACTGGAAATGGGCTGATGTGGAAGCTTGGGAGACTGGGACTAGAAGGGGGCAGATGCTGGGTGGGTCTAGAACTATAAAGGAGCTGATTTTGGGGGAGGACTAAAAAGGGATGGGAAATGAGAATGGAGAGGGGAAAAGATATTTTGTGTGGGAGGGAAGAAAAGTCTACGAAGGGCCGGGTATTGGAAGAGTAAGTGTAGATTGAGAATGGAAGGGTGAAATTTGAGTGGATGATAAAGCAATAAGGAAAGAAATGGAGGAAAGAGCAAAAGGGTAAAGATCAGATATAGAGAAAAAATTTGGAAAAAAATCTAAAAGAGAAGAAAGGAAAATTGATAGCTCGCAGAAGACACAAAGAAACCAGAAGAAAGTGACTGGAGCAATTGCAACTGAAAAGAAAATGCACAAGCAACAAAAGGTAGAAAAATACTTTTTTATTTTGAATTTATTAACTGGAATATATCAGCTCTGGGAAATGTGCATTCATCTTTTATGTTTTGTTTAGTACAAGAGGAAATTAATTTATAGTTTTATTTCTCCAGTGTTGTTGTACATCCCAAGTTTGGCTTTTGGGGTTCCCAGTTTAATTATTGCCTTCCTATTTCTAAATTGTGATCCCTTGTTCTTTGGTGACGGTCTATATTCTGCATTTTAACCAAGCTGAGGTATTCTGTTCATGTAGTTTCTATTTGACCATGTCATGTGTTCTCTTTCCCCAGTAGGAGATGCATTGGTATTCTCTGAGATGTATTGGTTTAATATTTGCAGTGTTGCCTTTTGATAGGTAGGGTTTGGTGCTTTGTGAGTCCTGGCAGAGCTGTTATGATATGGTGGATTTGCTATGAGTTCTAAAAGGTCAGTGTTTATAGTACTTCCTAATGGGCCTGGCGGTTGGCACTGGAATATAGTAACATAGAAATCTATTAGTCGGGGGGCGGAGCCTGATGTCCAGCGGGTTAGACGCTTCGCGCTGAAGCTCCCGAGAGGCCTACACAGAATCCTGACTTAATACCTACATAAACTTCATTTTTTGCTCCGAACTTACCGGGGTACCTCGGGGGGGATGGCGGCCCATAAACCAGCGCGCTTGGACTTCGGGTCTCCTTCTTCTTCACACGGAAAACGCTCCAAAACAGAGGTGTCTTCCCCACAAAAGATGGTTCCACTTCGGGAAAACCCCGAAATGCATCAGGAGATCTTAGAGGAAATACGCAGAGTTAAGGAATTGGTGCAGTCCAACGGAGAAGCGCTTCGAGCCATGCGAGAAGACTTCGGTGTGCTCCAGGACAGACTTGAAAGCCTGTCATTACGGCAGGACAACATGGCGGGGTCCTCGACTCGCACGCGGTGCGCTTGGTCAAACTGGACAAGGCTGAGCGCCAGATACAAAATCTTCAAAGAGAGTTAGAAGATAGCAATAATCGAGCCCGTCGCAACAACGTGAGGCTCCTTGGAATACCGGAGGGGGCGGAAGCAGGAGATATCAGAGAATTCCTGCTCAAAACTCTTCCCTCCTTGTTGAAGATCACATTTCATAGAGACCTGGAAATTGATCGAGCACATCGTGTTCCTACCCATATTGCGCTCAAACCGAACGACCCCCCGGCCTATTATCTTTCGATTGCTACGATATCAACAAGTGGAACAAATTCTAAATGCTGCCCGGGCGAATCGTCATCTGGAGTTTGAAAGTCATAAAGTCTCCTTCTTCCCTGATTTGGCAATGCCCACAGTTGACCGTCGGAAGAGACTCCTTGCTTTTCGCCCTCGACTTCAACAGCTACAGGCTCGCTTTGGCCTGTTGTATCCAGCGAAGCTCCGAGTGACTCTCCACAACCAAACTAGGACATTCGAAGATCCTGATCTACTATCAACATTTTTAGACTCCAAAGAAGCAGAGCAGATGCGTTAACCCAACAACTTGGACTTATTATCTGCCGGCTTGACCGCCATTTTGAAGGGCCCGACGTGGTGGTCATCGCCAAGCACAGAGACTGCCTGGACTTTTCTTTCTGTCTTTATATGACTTATTTGGTCTTCTATCCCTCCATGATGTGTGCCTCGGTTGGATTCGGAGCACGCACAGTTATACAGGTTATATGTTTTCAATTTCGGCCTTCTCTGGGGTTTCTCCCCGCAGACACATGGTCGCCAGTAATTTTTGGGGTTCTGCTTCTTCTCTACTGCGCTGCGGTTCTTATTTTTTAATGTGGGGCGCTTCATTGTATTACATTAGCTTATTTTCTATCATGTCATGTGTACAGCCAGATACAGTTACTATGAGGGACATTGTGAACCTAGGTGCGCTATCATGTTCTCTTTCAGAATTTTTAACCTTGCTCAATGGCCTTATGTAAGATCTTATCACTTAACGTAAAAGGCATCAATAGTCCAATCAAAAGAAAGAAAATTCTTAGCTATCTTAATCATGAGCATGCTGATTTAGTGTTTCTTCAGGAAACGCATCTAAATTCCGCTGAAACACTGAAACTCAATGCTAAACCTTATCTGGTGGCTGCCTATTCTCCCGCCGTTTCCAAACGGTGTGGGGTGGCCATTCTGGTTAAGAAGTCTTTGCAAGCTACTGTAATAGATACTAGCTCTGATAAGGAGGGTAGATGGACCCGTGCACATCTTAAGGTTGGAGATAGTGAATTCACGTGTATTTGTATTTATGCCCCGAATGTGGATAACCCTGCTTACTATGCAAGTATTGCGCAGTTGGCACAGGCCTCTGCCAATACTCCATTAATACTTGGTGGCGATTTCAATCAAGTGTTAGACCCTTTGATAGATAGACAACCGCCTAGAACGAGTAATCCACCCAAGAGTCTTGCTACCCTTACAGCTCTGATGCAAGACCTTGCGCTAGTAGATATATGGAGGCTGCTTCACCCCTCCGACTTAGAGTACACCTTTTTTCTGCCCCCCATCACTCACAATCTAGAATAGATTTTTTTGCTCATTTCCAAAGCACTGATTTCTCAAGTGGACACGGCTAGGACTCACCCTCTCCATATTTCTGACCATGCTGCCATATCTCTTTCATTGCATGTCACTACGCGAGATGATCATCCCCGTGCTTGGTTTTTTGATAGATCCCTACTGGATCAAAAAGATTTTCAGGTTGACATAAAGGCCGCTATCCAAGATTATTTTCATTTTAACTCACCCCATGACACAGCGAGCTGGGCTTGGTGGGAGGGTTTTAAGGCATCTATCCGTGCTACTATAACCAGCTATCAAATTCGACAGGGGAAACAGAGAAAGCAACACTTACTGATTTTAGAGCAACAGATACAAGCTGGGGAGCGTATCCTTACGTCCCGTACTGACCCATGTATTTTACTCCGTTTACAACGCCTCCGCTTTCAATATAATCAGCTTTTATATACTGCTGCTGCTAAAATATTGCATCACAACAAGGGTTGTATTACCGGGAAAATAACCGTGCTGGCAAATTATTAGCGAATGCCCTGAAAGGTCAAAAAGAAGCCAAGCGTGTTACCGCTCTCCGTAATCCGTCGGGGGGGGGCCTGGTCACTAAAGATACAGAAATTTTAGAACTCTTTCGTGATTTTTATACTCGGCTTTATCAATCTGAATGTGATTTTGAGCCAGAAGTATTTGAACGATTGCTCTCAGGGGTACAACGACCGACCCTATCTGACGAAGATAGAGAGGCCATGGACAAACCATTCACTTTATCAGAAATTCATTCTTTTTTTTTTTTTTTAATAGTAGTTTTTATTCAGTTTTAACATATAAAATAACAATACAAACGATCGTGATATAGCAGGATACAAGCAGATGTTATTGATCAAAATAGCAAAAGAATATAATAACTTGAACAAGACAGTACAATAACGTTAACAAGAACTAGTATCAGTCCATGCCAGCACGCCACCCTCCCTCTCTCCGTTCAATGTGGTTACAGCAGAGACCATTCCACAAGGCAGCCTCCAGCAATCATTTTCATCAAACATAATTTTGTAAAGCTGACCATTTCTTACTTAGTTTACCAGACCATGGGTTCTTGGCTATATAGATCTCTTCGTAGGTCTTATGTAGGATTAAGAGACTCCACCAATGCTCGAAACAAGCTTTGTCGAGATTCTTCCAGTGTATTAGAACTATTTTAAGCGCTATCCCGAGCATTAAGTCCAGCAGTTTACCATCCCATTTCATCAGAGTAGGTTCCAGAGCTATGGATTTATATATCACTATCCGATAAGTGATAGGAGTTTGTAAGTTGAGGATCTGTGATATGCGTTCCCAAACTCTGTTCCAATATATTTCCAGGGATTTACAATGGAACAACATATGTGCCAGTGTCCCAATTTCCATGTTACAGGACCAACATCGATTTCCCTCCTGTAGTGTCCATTTCATTTTCTTAGCCGGTGTAATATGCGCTCGATGTGCTATAAAGTACATCGATTGTGTGAGAGACGCTGCTCTCGTGGTACGTATTTGAGTTCCCCAAAAAGTGTCCCAATTTTCCGGAGGTAGATCTTGACCGGTTTCAGTAGCCCACACCGACTGTATCTTAGAACATGTCTTGTCACTTTTGGATCGGAGAATCGCAACACATCTTGAAACAGCTTTAGCATCTGTTTGTAATTCTTGAAGTTTCTGTCGCAGTGGCCATCCTGTACGTATCAAGACAGGTGACACACCCGCTTTGCTCATGCAGGATCGGAGCTGACACCATTGGAAATAGCATGTATTAGGCAATCGGAATTCCGTTCTTAATCTGTCAAAGGTTTTAAATGCACTTCCATTGATCAGTTGTCCAATGGTGATAAGATCATGTTCCACCCATTTTTTCCATAAGACAGGCTTCCCTCCGATGATAAGGCGCGGGTTCAGCCATATGGGCATATCTGCGGCAAAGTCATCCCTCCATCGATACATGATGCCAATAATCGACAGGCATGCTGTGTTTCTCGGATAATAGCATTATGTGGTGCAGTCTGGTCTACTACTGTGCCTACCAGTAGCCATGTGGGCAGGGGGGAATGTAGGGCCCGCTCCACACTCAGCCATCTAGGTCCTTTATCCGTGTCGTCAGAGTCGACCCATTGAGCACCCTGCTTTAAAAGAGAGGCAGTGTGTAGCCAGCCGAGATCTGGGAAATGGACACCTCCTTGTGTATTAGGTAACTTCAGTTTCCAGGCAGCTATTCGGGGTACTCGGTTGTTCCATAGAAAGGCTATCAGTTGACTATTCATTTTCTTATAGAAGGCTGTCGGGAAACGTAAGGGTATCATACTTAATATATAGCTGAGTTTTGGTACCAACATCATTTTTATCGTTTCTAGCCTGCCCCACCAACTCAAATGAAGGGGGGTCCACTTGCAGATGTTATCATGTACAATTTCTTGACACATCTTAATGCTGATTGCGACAGTCTCTTCCAAGGTGGTGCCATAGGTCACGCCCAGGTATCTAAAGGATGACTTCTCATATTGAAAGGGGTATCCACGCATCATTTCTTCGCTGACCTGTTCATTCAGAGGAATAATTGTTGTTTTATTCAAATTTACTTTATATCCGGATATCGCTGAGTATGCATCTATGAGTTGCAGTGTTTCAGGAAGGTCTGATGGTTGTAGAAAAATGAGCAGGTCATCGGCATATGCTGACAATTTACAGGGACCATCAGCTAACTCAATTCCTTTTATGTTTTCCTTCTGTCGGAGCGCTATTAATAAGGGTTCCAAGGCTAAATTAAAAAGCATCGGTGACAGGGGGCAACCCTGTCTGGTCCCTCTTTGCAACTGAAAAGGGGCTGAGAGGTGTGAGTTGACCGCTATTCGAGCTGTGGGTTTGGTATATAACAATTCAACGCGTTTTAGGAACTTTTCTCCTATCCCAAACCACCGTAGGGATCGAAATAGAAAGGACCATTCCAGTCGATCGAAGGCTTTTTCGGCATCCAATGCTAGCCCTATCAGGGGCTCGGCCTTGGTCTTGGCAGATGCCAGTACATGTGCCAATAATCTTCCATTATCTGTAGTGGATCTGTTTTGTATAAATCCACATTGATCCTCATGTATCAAATCTTTTAAGATCCGTCCTAATCGGTTAGCAAGCACTTTAGCATAGATTTTATAATCAGAGTTTAGGAGAGAGATGGGTCTGTAATTCTCTATCTTTTGTGTATCCCTGCCCGGTTTCGGGTGAATTACCACCACAGCCTCTGCCAGGGCTCCAATCTCTGGAGATTCATCTTGCAGGCCACTGTAGTAGATCTGTAGCATGGGAGCCAATTGAATGCAATATTTATTATAGAATTCCAACGGGATACCATCTGGACCGGCGGCTTTGCCACGAGCCATCTGTTTGATCGCATCTTGTATTTCAGTTACTGAGATCTCTTGTTCCAGCGTTCGACTTTGATGACTGGTTAATGTGGGTCCTACTATCTTGGAGACAAAATCTTCAAAGGCTCTGTCACTACATTGGGTATCTGAGCGATATAGTTCCTCATAGAATTCTTTGCAGCGGTCTAGTATTTTGTCAGATCTCAGGAGAAGGCCCCCGGAATTGTCCTGCAACGCCGCTATAGTGGTCTTGCTGGTTTTTGGTCTGAGCTGCCGAGCTAAGAGGGATCCTGAGCGGTTGCTGTCATAGTAGTATATACTACGTTGTAGCTGGATGCTACTCAGTGCTTCTTTGTTGAGGAGAGCATTATATTGGTATCGCAATTTTTGGAGTCTAATCAATATCATTGAGTCAGCTCTTTTGGCTAGTAACCTTTCCCCAGCTTTTATTTGGAGTTCCAATTCATCTTTTTCTTTTTTCCTGGCTTTACGCCGTCTAATGGTGTAGGTGGTAATATGAGCTCGTATGGTCGCTTTAAAACCTTCCCACCAGCTCCAGATGGAGGTATCAGTGGGTGTATTATATTTAAAATAGGTCTCAATTTCCCCTGACAGTAGCTGTATAAAGGAGTCATCTGCTAGTAGGGATTTATCAAATGTCCATCTTGGTGGAACATGCTGTGTAACGTTGGTATTCAACACTAGGGAGACAGCGGCGTGGTCCGATACCGTTGTAGCATATATCTCTGCGGACAACACTTGGGGCATCAGCTCTGTGGACAGTAGGAAGAAATCGATCCTTGTTTGGGTATTATGTGGGATGGAATAAAATGTGTAGTCTCTTTCTTGGGGATGAAGTAGGCGCCAGGGGTCTACCAAGTGTAGCTCTGTTATGATGCCTTTAAGAATCGCCTGCGATTTGACTTTGTCTACAGCCCGATAGGGCGTGCGATCTAACAGTGGATCCAAGATGACATTGAAATCGCCCCCTAATATGATATTGGTGTGAGCCGCGGCTGTAACTTCTTTAGCTATCAGTTTGAAAAAGTTAGGGTCATCGAGGTTGGGCGCGTAAATATTGAAGAATGTGTAAAGCTGTTGATTTATTTTCATCGTCACTCTGGCCCATCGACCTAGCGGATCAATCCGTGTGTCGGTAATGGCGGATTGCAGGAATTTGCGCACTAATATTATTACCCCCCCTTTGCGTTGAGTGGCAGAGGCCGAGGCCGCCACCAGGAAGTATTTAGAGGTTACTTTCTGCGATTCAGTATCTGTTAAATGTGTCTCTTGTAAGAGGGCAATATCCGCTTTTTTTTGCTGGCAGTACGCTAAAATCTTCTTTCGCTTGACAGGGCCAGTAATACCTTTTACATTTAACGAAAGCATTAAAAGATCACTAGACATCAACGTTGGGATAAGCTGTCTTATAGGTGAAAGCTATCCTATGGATAGGCCTGCCGCGTACTTGCATTTGCGTGTATGTGGAGGGTTTTGTACTGGACTGGACTGACACAAACAACTGCATAACTGGCAAACATTGTATCGCTAAGGTGAACACAATCCACTGAAACAGTAACCAACCCCGACCTCCCGTTGCCACCCCTACATTTCAAGCAGAAATATCTGTTTAATTAAAACTATTTAGAACAACAGAAATACAATCAATGAGGTGTTTAACAAGGCTTAAGGCGTTCTAAAATTTGTGAGGCCGCACCCCCTGAGTATATGCTGAGTTCTCTACACTGCGTGAGAGATCAGAATATTGACCTCAGGTTTCCATACCGCATTTTTCTTGTAGGAAAGTTTTCAGTTTTTCAGCATCAACAAAATTCCTCGTTTCATTATGCAGCGTGACCCGCATGGTTCCTGGGTAGTATAGCCCGTATCTTGCCTGTGCACTTTGTAGCATGGGTCTACAGGCCAGCAACGCTTTTCTCCGATCTACCGTTTGCTTGCTCAAATCCGGATAAAGTGTTACTTTGTGTCCCTGGATTTGCAGTGATCCGGCCTTCCGTGCAGCTTGAAAGATCTGTAGGACCTGTGGGTATCTCAGTACCTTCATTATGAGTGGCGCGGGTATCGTGTGTTTTCAGCTTTGTGCGCTGGGATTCGATGGGCCCGTTCTAGTTCAAAAGGCCTTGCAAAGACAAGCTGCAGCATCTCCGGTATGGTTTTTTCCAGAAATCCAATCGGATCGGTACCTTCAGCGCCTTCAGGGACTCCAACAAGGCGGATATTATTTCTACGGGAATGGTTATTTTGATCTTCAATCAGATTTTCTATGTGCCGGACTCGTTTGGCCAAAGGGCCCAGCTGTTCTAATGCAACGCCATGCTTCTGGGTTTGTAATTCAACTGCATTAAGTCGAGTGGTGATGGTGAGGAGTTTCTCTTTTACCTCCAGCAAGTCTTCTTGAATCATGTTCAGTGAACTAGAATTGGCTGCAATCATTTCTTTAACGCATTTCAATTCCTGTAGCACTTCACGTAGGCCACCGGCAGTCACTCCCTCCTTCTCTCCCGCGGCCATTTTCTGCGGGGAACCCACTTCGGGTTTGGATCGTTTCGCTGCTGAGCCGGATCCCTGTGGAAATTCCAGCCGGGCAGGCTTCAGGGATGCCATCCAGCTGTATTGCGGTGTTATTGATGTAGGTAGGGGGTACAAACTTCAATGGAATACCGGGATATGTTCAGGATTCTTGGGCAGCAACGGGAGCAAAAATTCAGGCGTCCATTCTGTTCAGTGGCTAGCTCCGCCCCTCATCAGAAATTCATTCTGCTCTCAAGAGATGTGCCACAGGTCGAGCTGCCGGCCCGGACGGTCTCCCTGCTGAATTCTACAAAACCTTTAACGCTGACTTAGCTCCAGTTTTGAAACTTTATTTTTCTGCTCTGGCCGAGGAGGGATCTTCTTCTGGGTCCTTTTCTATGGCAAATGTAGTAGTTTTTGAGAAAGAGGGGAGAGATCCGCAACTAACAGCCAATTATCGTCCAATTTCCCTCCTAAACGCGGACTATAAAATATTTGCCACCATTCTTTCCACCCGGCTCTCTGATAGGATGTCTACTTTGATACACCCAGATCAATGCGGTTTCATTCCCGGTAGATCAACCGCTGATAATGCTCGGACTCTATGTCATGTACTGACTACCGCAGTTAATCTTGATCGACCATTTGTCGGCCTCTCACTTGATGCTGAGAAGGCCTTTGATCGCTTAGAATGGCCTTTTCTGTTTGCAACTCTCCGCTGGTACGGATTCGGAGAAGGTTTTCTCCGTTGTCTCCACGCCATGTACGCACAGCCTACAGCCAGTATCTGTGCTAATGCTTTAAAGTCTCAGTCATTTCCCCTTCAACGCGGTACTCGTCAGGGATGCCCACTGTCTCCACTTCTTTTCGATCTTGCACTCGAACCCTTAGCTTTACTAATCCGGCAATCGGAGGAGATTCATGGAGTCCCCTTCTCTCATAGAGAAATTAAAATTTCAGCATATGCTGATGACCTTATGCTCTTTGTCTCTTTAGACTCGGTGCCGGCTGTCCTAGAGCAAATCGGTAAATATTCACAACTCTCGGGGTATAAGATAAATTGGACCAAATCGGTAGCCTTCCCATTAAACTCTCTGATTCATCAAGCAGATATGCAATCCTTTCCCTTTTTATGGCAACCTCGCATGGTCAAATACCTTGGGGTCCACTATTGCTCTCCTTTGGAAGATGCTATCTCCTTTAATGCCAAAGACTTAACTTCTAAAGTCCGGGCGCTTACTCACCGTTGGATTCCTTTAACACTTACCTGGTGGGGTCGTCTAGAAACCATAAAAATGATGATTGTTCCTAAAGTGAATTACATTTTAGAAATGTTGCCCTGTCTCCTACCTCGACGTACATATAAAGATTTAGAGGGCCTTCTGACTAGATACTTATGGCAAAACAAGACACCTAGGATAGCGAAGCATAAGTTGCAAGCGGATAAGGAAAATGGGGGTGTCCGATTCCCTGATTTCCTGAAATATCACCACTCTTTTCTTCTCAAACAAGGCGCTCGTTGGCTGGAAGACCTAGCACCGAGTAGACCTGTGTGGCTAGATATAGAGGAGAACCTTTGCAAACCGTTTCCTCTTACTTTTCTCCCTGGTATGACTCTCCCATCAGACTCCCACTATCCACCAATGCTTTTAGACACTTTAGGTGCCTTTAATACTCTTATTCAATCTTTAGACTCCCGATTCTGTCCGTTAGACAGACTCCCGCTCTGGTACAATACTCAATTTCAAATACAAAATAAACCGATGGCGTGGAGCCCCTGGTACACTAGGGGCATTTGGACCCCTACCCAGTTGTTCCATGATGGTCGCTGGAAAACTTTTAGTGAATTGCAAACTGAATTTGGTCTCCCAGCGAAACACTACTTTCAGTGGGTGCAACTACAGCATTGTCTTCGGAGTGCTAAGGTGCTCCCGCCATCGGAATCCCCTACCCAGGACTTGTCGGAGACTATCCGATCTATCGGGAGCTCACCGGGTGTTGCATCTAACTTTTACAAAACCTTAAGTACTGCTGTAAATAGAGGTACCCCTATAGCACAGAAAGCATGGGAGCGGGAACTGCATGTAACTTTGACCCCGGAGCAATGGAGCCTTGTCTGGAGTAGAGTGACACGGGTCTCCAGATCCGCCTCACTCACTCAGACACTTTTCTTTCTAGCCCACCGGTGTTTCTATACTCCTGACAGATTAGCCAAATGGAACACCTCCCAGGGCAATAAATGCTGGACATGCCATGCGGCCATCGGTTCACTAACTCATGTTATGTATGAATGTCCCGCACTACAGTATTACTGGCGTCGGGTCTGGGGTCGTATCCAATCTATTTTGCACTTTCAAGAGCCCCTGTCTTGGAGGATAGTGGGACTCCGCTCAGCTGCGGGGATCCCCTCTCTTCCAAAATCGGCTTACTTCCTTTTAGACTTCATGCTGGGCATTGCTATTTCCCTAATTACGAAGTACTGGAAAAATAGCTCCCATCTGAGCCCCAATGAATGGTGGAATCATGTCTGTCTCTACAGTAAATATGAACAAATACCTCGTATGTTTGCTTCTTCCGTTCAGACCCCCCATCATCTGTCTAAATGGAAGATGCTCAATGACTATGTTCACACCGCTAAATGCTCTCATCTGACTGTTTAAATTTGTATAAATCTCTGTCACATGATCATTCTGTATCGCAGATGCTATTTATTTTTGTTTTGATGTACAACCACTGTTGTTTGGAAGCACTCACATGCTGATACTGTCGACTTAGAGAAGAAGCAGGGGGGTGGGGGGTAATAGGGTTTGTTTTTCCTTATTGTATACTTGTTTTGTCTCCTTTGGTGTGTTGTTTCTTTTGTTTGTTGCAAAATGAAAATAAAAGTTAAAAAAAAAAAAAGAAATCTATTAGTCTTTCTTTATCCATACACTCATTAAGAAGCATGTTTACTAAAAATGCATGTTAACATTATGCAAGTATTTATGCAAATGAGGCTCCCTATGCAAATGAGACCCGCAATTAATCTCCACACATGGCCCCGCACCCCCCTTGGGCCGCCCCTGAGGGGCACTGAGAGGTTGATGCAGCAAACTGCTGTATGCTTTAGCACAGCAGTTCACTCAAGATGTTCCTGTCTTAGTCTTACTCTTGAAGCAGAAAGACTTCTAGTACAGGAAATTTTTGAGCAAAACCCCTGCACTAAAGCATTGTGGAGTGGACATGCAAACGATAGAATATGAAATTACTCCCAATGCAAAAAAAATTGTTGTGAACCTTAGCATGGCCTTTCACTTTTTCTTTTACATTGAATCTTTATGTCAACTCATGGTTAGAGCAAAGATGTAGCCAGGAGCAAAAGAATCATCTAAGATGGCGTAACAATTCACGTCATATGACCCAAGCAGGTTCTGGACCTCTGATCCTTCCCTTCCCAACTTTCACATTGCACTTCCTGATCCCTCCAGCCAACTCTGAAACATATGACACCAAACCCCCCCCCCCCCCAAAAAAAAATATTAGTGACCCAAGTGGTCTCTACCCTCTTCCAACCCCACAAGAAACTTATAAGAGGCCCAAGTGCCCCCTACTGCCACAGTACCTCCAACATTGGCAGGCAAGAGCAATGCTCACTCTTTTCTGCCTCATACTACCATTTTGAAAAATGTCATTTCTTGATTCCACATGAGGTGTCAGGACTCATATTTGAGATCAGTCTGCCAAATAAGTAATAATTGCATTTAGTAGTCCCATGGAGAAGTAGTGCCTGTAAGCTTGCAATCTTTACAGTAAGGGTTGAAACTAGTCCTCAAAGTAACTTTTATGACTTGTTCCACCTAATGAGTCAAATCAAAACTATTTATTTCAAGAATATAAACATTTGCTTTTCAGAAAGCAGCATTTGTCAGCATCAAGCAAGAGCCTCTGCAATAATAGTGGAATCAGGGATAAAATCAAGAGTCTTAGAGCTCCCCCATCTGTTCCATAATAGCCAGATTTCCAACTAGATCAATATAGAGCATTACACTAGCTACATTTAAAGATTTTTTCCTCATACTTTCCTCTGCTTTATTGGAAGTAATATTTAATGTAAACAGCACCAAAGATTACCCTGTATCAATAGATTTATATATGATATTAAAATGTAGATCTCAAAATGATTCCATATTTAACAAGGAAGTTAATATAGACTAGTACACTGTAGTGTGTCACCTTGACTAATCTCCAAGCCATCAGCACAAAACAAACAGCTGCAAAAATTGAAATTTCAATAATACATTATAAAAGGCCAGTGTATATAGGGAACTGGGATACCAATAGATTGGCACAGAGATAAAAAGGTTTTTGCATCTAGGATATCAGTTGTAATATATATTAATTTGGTAATGTTAAACAAATTTTACCATCTAGAGATCTTACAATCTTACCTAAACAATAAGTTATTGACCTCAATGAAGAAGCCAAAATTCAGATGAGCAAATAAATGTATCCTTGAGAGAGCAATAAGGTGTCGCATATTGCTACCGCGCTTGCTGTACATAGTTAAGAAACAGCTATTTCTGCATGTCTGTCATATTTTAAGGATAATGATTAAATAAGACATTTTGGGCATGTGGTTCTATTTAATAGGGTGGAACATTCATATTCATTTTATTCTTTGAGTTACTACATACTTGCTTTATCAACTACAGTGTGATATAACTTCGAATAATTAATCTTACCACAGTCTATAAATAGAAAACAAATGTTTGACATCACAAGTTAATAAATGTTACCTTATGCTGAGTTAAACATGCTGTACATAGACCTCAAACACAGGCCAATGCAATGAAGTATGCTAGGCTTTGTACACAGGTTAGCTTGGTCATAGTGCACTATTGTGTGTACTGGCAATGCAAGAAACAGTTATGAGCATGAGTTAACTATGTACAAAACCTCCAAGTAGACGGCAAGGCACGGCACATTTCAATCCATTCAAATTGATGATGAAGCAATTAGTTATGCAGCCCTGATGCAGAGATGTGCAAAGAAGACCAGAGGGCTGAGCACAAGGCCAGCATTTTAACACAAAGGTTTACTAAACCGTGGTAGTGGACTCCGTAGCTCTGATATAGCACAGAGTCCGCTACTTCTGTTTAGTAAAGATATCCCAAAATCTGAAGAGGAGGGATGTAGTTTTGTTTTGAAAAGAAATTGTTAATAATGTATGCTGTTGCACAATAGTGAGCCCTATTGTGCAAAAGGACACACTATAAAAAAAATAATACAAAGACAAAAACATTAAAAGAAAAAGAACATAAATGAATCAAAATGACACGTTTTGGCCTGCACATCTCTACAGAGGAGGTGTAAAGGGTAACTCCTTGTTCTGAGTTTATGCCTGTTTCTTCTGTGCAGATTATATCAAGTTAATATCAA
The DNA here is from genome assembly GCA_033557465.1 of Ichthyophis bannanicus. Classification (NCBI taxonomy): domain Eukaryota; kingdom Metazoa; phylum Chordata; class Amphibia; order Gymnophiona; family Ichthyophiidae; genus Ichthyophis; species Ichthyophis bannanicus. The sequence continues at coordinate 1,465,542,329 of CM066032.1, read as the reverse complement.
CCACCCTCTAATCCTTGCACCTCTCCTGATTATTTATCCATACATCTGTAAGTATTGTAGTCTTGCAATCTGAAAACCCGCATGTAATTAGCTCCTTCAATCATTCAGTCTACTCTCCTGCAATAAGAATCTGGTGTTAGACAGTTAATAAGCCAAACCAACTGTTCATGACTACTTAGATCATGTGCTCCATAGTATCTGCTTAGTAACTGATTGCAGTCATACTATCTTTATGAGCTACTCAATATATGATTAGTAACTGTTTATAGTTCTACTATCCTTATAATACTACCGATTACAATTCTACTATGATGCCGACATTGATTATGACTTACTCACTATTGACTAGTGATTGATTGTAACATTCAATAGTTCAGTAGCTGATTGTAATACTGTATAGCTGTTTATAACACGCAGTAACTCAGTACTGATTTTAATACCATTTTTTGACTTTAAACTATTATGTTATCCTAACAACTTCTCACTCAACTCCTATACACCCAAAATCTACTAGCTCCCATCACTCCACATCAACCCTCATTACATCCTCTAGACTTCGCTCATTTCATCCCCTAGCCTCCACCTCAACCATGACAAATGAACACTCTCTATGGATTTTATGCATCTTTTGCATCACAATATTTATTTATTTGTTACATTTTTATACCACTTCTTCCAGTGATCAGTAGCGGTTTACATTATAACTTTTAACACATCAAAAACAACAACAGTTACATATAACAGATTTAAAACTATATATTTGCATATAACCTTAACATAACTATATGCATAGTGAATGGTTGCCGTAGGAGCAACCTTGATCTATTTACAGTGCAATAAGGGTCAGACTGAGTAACCTGTATGCTGAGTATTTGAATATGGGCTTGTGGTGGATGTCACTGAGCCATTTTCTTAACAGATCATTGTTTTTATTGGGGTAAGGTATGTGAGCAGGGGGGCATTTGGCTACATCGTATTGCATATTATTGCAAAGCCATGCTCTCTATCAACCACAACAACAACTAATACCCATAATACTTAACCCTTCCAGGCTCACACTCTCATACATAAGATACAGATCTACATGCACCCACAAATACAACCCATACAGATTAATCACTATCCGACCAACAACTAGTTTCAACACCTCACACACCAACACACCGGATGTCCAGTGCTATCTTGCTACCTCATGAATGCATGCTCTGTTAGAATGTAAAAAAACACTAATTAATGGCATAATAACTAATAACAACTCAGACCTTATCTCTAACACGGAATCCTGGCTTGCTGAATCAGATGCAATTCTACTCAATCAACTCCATATTCCAGGATATAAGGTACACCGTTCACCCAGAAAAAAAAAACGAGGTGGAGGTATCCTCTTCATCACGAAAGATGAGTTGAAGGCTTCTCGCCTCCCATCTACAATAATGGTACAGAAAATATTGATATATTTTCTATTGAAACCAAACATATAGCTTTCTGTCTAGTATACAGACCCCTGCATACAAATCGTGACACCCTAGACACCATAACTGAAAATATATATGCTACAACTAGTAAAAAACCTTTAATATTATTAGGTGACCTCAATCTCTCTTCTCTCCATGATATCCATGCCTCAACATTCCTTAATGCAATGTCTGACTTGGGCTACCATCAAATAGTTATTATCCCCACCCACATCAAAGGAAATATATTACACTTAGTATTCCTTCCTAGTGAGATATATCATGCTCTACAGATAATCAGACCGCAGACACAATCTGTGCCCTGGTCCGACCATTATTTAGTTAAATTCCTTTTACCACCCTACATCCCTTCAACATCAATAACACCTAGTGACACACCACTCAACAGGTTTAAGAAGTTTGAAGAAGAGACATTTTTGGATCAAATTCTCCAACAGCTAGACCCTGATCCAATGAACCTAGATGACACATTAAAAAACTGGAATGATACCATATCCATTGCTGCCACAATCACAACAACACGCTCGACAGTCTTTAAAAAACAGAATGCAAGATGGTACACCTGACACCTAAAAATAATAAAAAACAATCTGTGCAGAATTGAGAGAAAATGGAGAAGTTCTAAATCTAACAGCCTAGAAATACTTTATATGAACACATTACAAACCTACAAAGATAAAATAAATACCAGGAAAAAAGAGTACTACTCTAATATACTAACAAAATCACTTTATCGCCCCTGTGAACTATAACAAATTGTAAAATCCCTCACACAACAACACTGTTGTTGTTAAGTGCCGTCGAGTCGGAGTCGACTTATGGCGACCCTCTGGATAGCTATCCTAAATTGTGTTCTGTCTTGAGTCAGGAGGCTCATTGTTGACAGACTGGTACCCGTAGCTGCTGTTATTGTATCGATCCATCTCATTGCTGGCCTTCCTCTTTTGCACTGACCTTCTATCTTGCCAAGCATGATGTCTTTCTCTAATGATATCTCTCTTCGCATGATGTGTCCAAAGTATGAAAGTCAAAGTCTTGTCATCTGAGCTTCTAAAGAAAGCTTAGGTTTGATCTCCTCTAGTACCGACTGGTTTGTTCTTCGGGCAGTCCATGGTATACACAGTATTTGCCGCCAGCACCATAATTCAAAGGCATCAATTTTCTTCCTGTCTATCATTTTCATTGTCCAGCTTTCACATCCATATGATGTTATTGAAAATACCATGGCTTGAACAAGTCGAATCTTTGTATGGAGAGAGACATCTCTGCTCTTGAGGATCTTATCTAGGTCTTTCATAGCCATTCTGCCAAGAGCAATGCGTCGTCTGATTTCTTGACTGCTTGTTGCTTCTTTATTGATAGTTGATCCAAGTAGGTTAAAGCTGTTCACAATTTCAATTTCTTCTCCTTCAACAATGAACCTGTTGATTCACTGGATCTATCCTCTGCGTTTGATGTTGTCGATCACCGTACTCTTTTGTCTCGTCTGGCTGACTTTGGCATCTCTGGTACTGTCCTTCGGTGGTTTCACTCTTTCCTTTCTGGTCGTACCTTTTCGGTCCACTCTGGCGCCTCTTCATCTGTTCCCACCCCTGCTACATGTGGTGTTCCCCAGGGTTCTATTCTAGCTCTGCTGCTCTTCAATGTTTTTCTTGCTCCCTTGGCTCTTTTAATTCAGCAATCTGCCCTTTCCTTTTATATATATGCTGATGATATTCTCTTGGTCCACCACACCTCTCCTTCCACTCCAGATCTGACCCCCCTGAATCTTTGTCTTTCTTCTATTGCTTCCTGGTTTGACACTAATTTTATGCATGCCAATCCGACAAAATCTTCTGCACTCTGGATCACTTCTGGTCTCCCTTCCCCCTCCCTGCTTCCTGTTATGGGTCCTCACTCCATTCCTTCTGCCCCAACCCTTCGTTACCTGGGTGTTACCCTAGACTCGTCCCTTACTTTTCATGATCATATCTCCTCTGTTGTGCCTTCTTCCTTTTTCCACTTACGTCGTATCAAGTCTGTTCGTTTCATTCTCCCTTCACCCTCTATTGTTACCCTTGTTTTGTCTTTGGTTATTACACGTATTGACTATTGTAATGTTATCTACGCTGGACTCCCCTCCTACCAACTTCGCCGACTACAACTTGTGCAAAATGCCGCTGCCCATCTTGTTACTCTGTCACCCATTCGTGCTCATGTTTCACCCTGTCTCTCATCTTTACATTGGCTCCCCGTTAAGTTCCGGTTCATGTTCAAGTTTCTTATCCTTGCCCATAAAGCCCTTCATTCTAGCACCCCCCAGTATCTAGCTGACACTATTCGCCTTCAGCCCTTTTCTCGTCTCCTTCGCTCCTCTCACAGTAATCGTCTTTTTCTTCCGTCACCTAATCAGGCTCACCTTGAATCTACTCGTCACTCTGCTTTCTTCTTCCTGGCCCCCGCCCTTTGGAACTCCCTCCCCTCCTCACTTCGTATTGAATCATCTTATACCCGTTTCAAAGTCCTTCTTAAAACACACCTCTTTTGTATAGCCTTTGATCTACCCCCCCCCTGTCGATGGTGTTTCCTCTCCCTAGCTACGCCTCCCATTCCCCTTTCCCCTCCGCTCCCTCCGCTCCCTCCTTCCCCCTCCTCTTTCCCTCGAATCCCTTATGCACCTTGGCTATCTGCTATCTGTATTTGTTTTACTATTACTTATCTTAATATCTGATGATTTTATTATCTTGCTCTCTGTCCTGTTGTTTTATGGCGTTTCTTTCCTTTTAATTAGCAGTCGTTGTTTTTATGATTGTGCACCGCCCTGATGCTTCGGCCTGGGCGGTATATCAAGTATTTTAATAAAGATAAAGAAAGATGCCAATTGTCATGATCTTTGTCTTCTTTACATTAAGGTGCAGGCCCATTTTGAGACTATGTTCTTTGATTGTGAGAAGCAAATGTTTCAGATCATCTTCACTTTCAGCCAGTAATGTGGTATCATCAGCATAGCGAAGGTTGTTGATGAGTCTTCCACCAATCTTCACCCCTCTGTTATCTTCATACAATCCTGCTTCTCTGATGATTTGTTCTGCATATAAATTAAACAGGTAGGGGGAAAGTATGCAGCCTTGTCTTACATCTTTGCTTATTTTAAACCATTCTGTTTCTCCTTGTTCTGTTCAAACTGCTGCTTCTTGATCAATGTACAGATTATGCAAGAGTACGATCAGGTGTTCTGGTATACCCATGCTTCTTAATGTGGCCCAGAGTTTCTCATGGTTTACACAGTCAAAAGCTTTGCTATAGTCGATAAAGCACAAATAGATATCCTTTTGGCATTCTTTAGTCTTTTCAAGGATCCATCTCACATCCGCAATGTTGTCTCTCGTTCTTCGCCCTTTCCTGAACCCTGCTTGCACTTCAGGTAGTTCTTGTTCCAGGTATGGTTGTAGTCTCTTTTGAATAATCTTCAGTAGAATCTTGCTGGCATGTGGGATCAGAGCAATTGTGCGATAATTTCCACAGTCAGTTGGATCACCTTTCTTTAGTATTGGTATAAACACAGATCTTTTCCAGTCAGTTGGCCATGATGTTGTCTTCCATATTTCTTGGCAGAGCCTTGTAAGTACAGTAACAGCTGCATCAGATTGCTGTAATACTTCTATGGGAATGCTATCAATGCCTAGTGCTTTGTTCTTTGATAAGGCTTTCAATGCTGCTTTAACTTCTTCTTTCATCACCAATGGTTCCAGATCATAAGGTACAGGTTGAAACGGCTGTTGGTCCACTTGATCTTTATCATATAAAAACTCTATATATTCCTTCCACCTTTTCTTGATCTTCTCAGCATCATTCAACATAGAACCTTGAGCATCTTGTAACATTCCAATTCTAGGCTGCAACTTTTTCTTTAACTCTCGTAGCTTTAGGAAAGCCGGTCTTGTTCTTCCTCTAATAGTTTCTACTTCTATTTCTTTGCATGCATCGTTGTAGTACTTTTCCTTGTCCTGTCTTGCTGCACATTGGAAATCTCTTTTGAGTTCTGTTATTGTCTTTCTTTCTCCTCTGGCTTTAGCTTCTCTGCGTTTCTGGGCAATTTACAGAGTTTCTTCCATCATCCATTTTGGCCGTTTTTGATTTTTCACCTTTTGTAGAGACTTCTCGCTTTCTTCCAACACAACCTTCTTGATGTCATTCCATAACTCTTCTGGAGCTCTGTCATTTGTATCTAAAGCAGCAAATCAATTTTGCAGGCCGTCTTTAAATTCCATTGGTACATTATCAAGGTCATATTTTGCTGCATTCATGAGTGGTTTGCTCTTTTTCAACTTTAGCTTGAGCTTGCATACTAGTAGCTGATGATCTGTAGCACAGTCAAATCCAGGTTTTGTCTTTGTTGATGTTATAGAAGTTTTCCATCGTTGACTTCCACAGATGTAGTCAATTTGATTTTTAGACAATCCATTGGGTGAAGTCCATGTGTATAGTCGCCGCTTGTGTTGCTGGAAGAAGGTGTTTAAGATGAATATATCTTTGGTCTTGCAGAATTCTATCAGTCTTTCTCCAGCTTCATTTCTGTTGCCAAATCCATATTTTCCAACTACTTTGTCTTCTTCTTTGTTGCCAACTTTTGCGTTCCAGTCACCCATGACTATCAGGATATCCTGTTTGCATGTTCTGTCAATTTCAGCTTGTACTTGTTCATAGAACTCTTCAATTTCATTCTCTTCTGCAGCTGTTGTTGGGGCATATATTTGAATTATAGTTGTGTTGATAGGTATTCCTCGCAGACGAATAGAGATTAAGCGTTCGCTGACTGCATTGTATTTCATTACAGTTCTTGCAAGTTTCTTCTTTATTATAAATGCAACACCATTTCTTCTTTGTCTTTCATTTCCAGCATAGTAGACCATGTGATCATCTGATGCAAAGTGCCCAATGCCAGTCCATTTCAGTTCGCTGACACCCAACAAATCAAGTTGTACACGTTCCATTTCATTCTTGACCACCTCCAACTTCCCTTGGTTCATGCTTCGTACGTTCCATGTTCCAATGCGTAAGACATCTTTACAGCTTCTGACTCTCATTTCATGCGCAGCTACATCAGCAGTCAGACATCCCGAGGGCTTTGATCCAACCGCATCATAAATGCTGGCGTTACTCTGAGAAGTCTTCAGCTCTTCCCCAGTAGCTAGTTGAGTGCCTTCCGACCTGGGGGTCTCATCTTTCAGCACTATAGCACAATTTGTTTTGTTGTAACTATCCATTGGGTTTTCATGGCAAAATACAGAAGTAGATTGGGGGCCTTTCTTCCGCGCAGTTTAAGTTTGGTGTTGTTGCCGTTGTCACAGAAATGTGATCCTCCACCGTCTACACTATCCCATTCTGCTGCTGCCCAGATGGGTGGTTTGTCTTGGTCTGGCACCTCAGCTGAGACCTGTCCATCTTGGGAGACCCTGCCAGTAGTTAAATTACTGATAGTTTAGCTCTCAGCATCACTGATGCACACAAGCCCTCACAGCATGACAAGCTGCAAACCAAGGATTCTAACTGATTTCTATAAGGAAAAGCTAAAATTACAAATGATTCATCCAACCTCCACACTCACAACCATACCTGCACCAACTATCTCATTGTCAACCTTTTCCCTTGCCAAGAAAGATACACTTAACAACATCATATCCAAAATTAACACTGCCTCTAGCCTTGATCTGTTCCCTGTCAGCTGGATAAAGACCACTAAATCAGAACTCTCCCTATACATACTCCCAATCATTAATTATTCCCTCGAACATGGCTACATGCCCCCTTCCCTAAAGCATGCAATCATCTGCCCCATTCTAAAAAACAAATCTTTAGGCATAAACAACCCTTCAGCTTATAGGCCATTTTCAAGTCTCCCCTTCTTGGCCAAGGTAATTGAAAAGACAGCTCAAATTTAATTCCAGTCCCATATTGATGCTCATGCTCCACTTGATGAACATCAATATGGTTTCTGTACATCTCATGGCATAGAAACCCTTTTAATTGTCTTATTCAACAAGCTAATCCGTGGAATTGACAAGACATCACTGTCACATTTGACAGCATCAACCATGCCCTAATGATTTCCCGATTACAGCAGATAGGAGTAAAAGGCACAACTCTCAGATAGTTTCAGTCATATTTTTCGGACAGAACCCAACAAGTAAGAATAGGACACCACACATCTAAACAATACAATAAAAAACAAGAACTACTACTACTACTACTACTGCTACTATTGAGAATTTATATAGCGCTACCAGTTGCATGCAGCGCTGTACAGATATACATGCAAGAGACAGTCCCTGCTCGTCAGAGCTTACAATCTAGTCAAGACAAAACATATAGCAATAGTCTATTCAGGGCAAAACATATAGCAATAGTCTATTAGGGCCAAAAAAAAAAATATGGCATTTACCATTTAGTCAAGACAAAAGACGGAAGTCGGTACAAGACAAGGGCAGAAGTCAGGATCTGAAAGTGACAATGAAGAGGTGGGTCTTCAACCTGGATTTGAAGAGGGCTAGGGAGGGTGCCTGGCATATAGACATGTGTAGGTTGTTCCAGGCATAAGGTGCGGCAAGGTGAAAGGAGCGAAGTCTGGAGTTAGGGGTGTGAGTGAAGGGCCTGGACTGGAGTAGTTTGTTAGAAGAGTGAAGTTTCCGAGAGGGGTTGTGAAGAGAGATAAGAGATGAAAGGTAGTGAGGTGCCTTAGAGTGAATGCATCTATAGGTCAGGAGGAGAAGCTTGAACTGGATGCGGAAATGGATAGAGAACCAGTGAAGTGACCTGAGAAGGGGAGTAATGTGGGCATAGCGAGGCTGGCAGAAGATGAGTCGAGCAGCAGAGTTTTGAATAGATTGAAGGGGAAAGAGATGGCTCACAGGGAAACCAGCGAGGAGTAGGTTGCAGTAGTCGAAGTGAGAGGAGATTAAGGAGTGGGCAAGCGTTTTAGTAGTGTGTTCAGAAAGGAAGGGGCGGATTTTGCTAATGTTGTAGAGAAAATAAGGCAGGTCTTAGCTACGAGCTGGATATGTGTGGAGAAGAAGAGGGAGGAGTCAAAGATAACCTCCAGATTGCGAGCCGAGGGAACAGGAAGGATCGTGGAGCCATCCATGGAGACTGAGAAAGGAGGGAGAGGAGGGGAAGTTTTGGGGGGAAATATAAGGAGTTCACTGGAGACTTTGGTAAGAGCCATTTCAGTGGAGTGTGAGGGATGTAGAGTGTGAGGGATGGAGTGTAGAGGGTCCAGGCGGGCCTGAGAGGAAAGGAAGCTGAGGCAGTGGTGGTAGACTGCCCGTTCAAGTAGTTTAGATATGAAGGGAAGGAGGGAGATGGGTCGATAGTTAGAAGGACAGATGGGATCGAGTGAGGGTTTCTTAAGGAGAGGTGTGACCACAGCATGCTTGAAGTCTTCGGGGAGAGTTCAGTGGAGAGTGAAAGGTAGAGGATAAGAGAGATGGAAGGGACAACGGTGGGGGAGATGGGGCTTAGAAGATGGGTGGGGATAGGATAAGAGGAACAGGTGGTGGGTTTGAAGGAAGAAAGAAGGAGTGTGGTTTCCTCTTCAGAGATCGCAGGGAAGGAGGAAAGGGTAGCAGAGGTAGTAGGGATGGGGGGGGGGAGAACTGGAGAGGTGGGGAGGTGGAAGAGGGAGTGGGGAATCGGAGGGTAATCTTGTGGATTTTGTCATGGAAGTAGTCGGCCAGGGTTTTGGCAGAAAGGGAGGGCGTGACCAGGGGCGGAGGTACCTTGAGGAGAGAGCTGAGGGTATTGAAGAGACGTCGAGGATCAGAGGTAAGAGAGTTAGTCAGCTGGATGTAGTATTCTTGTTTGGCAAGTGCTATGGCTGATTGGAAGGAGCCAAGCATGAATTTGAAGTGTAGAAAATCTTCTGGGGAATGGGATTTGATTCAGGCACGTTCAGCAGAATGGGCACAGGTGCGTAAATAGCGGGTATTGGATGAAAGCCAGGGCTGGGTGCCAAACGTCTCACAGGACGTGGGGTGGGTGGGGCAAGAGTATCCAGAGCTGAGGAGAGTGCAGCATTATAGGAGGTTACTGCCTTGTTGACAGATTTGGAGGACATTTATTTTTTATTTATTTATTTTACATTCTCTTATATACCGCGCTATTCTGCATCAGTGTGGTTTACATTGAACAAACTGAAATTACATTGAACAGGGCATTATAACTTGGAGATAACTATTTTACAGGGAACATGGGCTATGGAGGGTTAAGTGGCTTGCCCAAGACCACAAGGAGCACCAGTGGGACTAGAAACCCCAGTCCTTCCGGCCCAAGGTTGCTGTATTCTAGTGGGATTTGAACCCCCAACCTTCCAGCCTGAAGTACCTTGCCCCAACCACTAGGCCACTCCTCCACTCCTAATGGAGAAATGGTGGAGGAGAGAGTCAAGGGATCAATATTATGAAGGTTTCTAAATAGGTTGGAGGAGGTAGGATGAGGTTGAGACAGCGGGAGCTGAAGATTGAAGCTTAAAAGGTGGTGACAGATAAGGGAAGGGTTGAGTTACGAAAGTTTAAGGGGGAGGAATTAGAGATGAGTATTAGGTCAAGGCAGTGGCTGTGCTGGTGGGTGGGGGTAGTGGAACAGAGTTGGAGTTCAAATGAGGAGGTAAGGGCGAGCAGCTTTAAAGCACGGGGATCGGAGGGATTATCGACATGAATGTTAAAATTGCCAAGAATAAGAGTGGGGGAAGAGGAATCCAGAAAGACAGAAAACCAGGAGTCGAAGTTGGTAAGGAAGGTAGAAGCAGACTTGTCAGGAGGGCGATAAATAACAGCTACTCGGAGAGGAAGTGATGTGAAGAGGCGAATGGAGTGGACTTCAAAAGAGAGAAAGGAGTGAGACTGAGGCATCAGGAGGGGTTGGAATTGGCAAGCAAGAGAAAGTAGAAGACCAACACCACTGCCGGGGCCAGTGGAATGAGGCGTATGGGAGAACTGATAGCCCCCGTGACAGAGAGCAGCAGTGGATGCGGTATCATCTGGGAGGAGCCAGGTCTCAGTTAGGGCAAGAAGATGTAGAGCATTAGAGATAAAGAGATCATGAGTAAAAGCAAGTTTATTAGAGACCGATTGTGTGTTCCATAAGGCACATGAGAAAGGGAGAGTGGAAGGGGAAAGGAGAGGGATATGGATGAGATTAGACAAGTTAAGTGAGGATCTCTTTTCAGAGTAAGAAAGCGATCTAGGGGGGCTGTTGCATGAGGATCTCCTTTCAGAATAAGACAGAGATCTTGAGGGGCCAGGGTTAGGGTTGATATCTCTGGATGAGTGTGCATTCCATAGGGCACATGAGGGAGGGAGAGAGGAAGGGGAAAGGAAAGGGATATGGATGAGGTTAGACAAAGTACGTGAGGAACTATTCTTAGAGTGGGATAGAAATCAAGGGGGGCCAGGGTTGGGGTTGGCGTTACCTGATGAGAGAAGAAGAAGGAGTAGCAGAGAGCAGGGTAAAGAGGAGATAGTACGGAGGAAGCGAGGGTGGGGGTTGCCTTAGAGAGAGGGGGGATGGTTGAATGAGAGGGAGAGTGTGATGAAGCTCAAGAGCTGATGATAGGTTAGAAGACAGAATGGCTGGAGAAGTGAGGAAGGTAAAGGGGGAAGAGGGGGGAAGGAATGAGGGTGCTTGTAGTGTAGCAGCTGAATGCCACCAAACCAATTATACCAGGAGTCTTTATCAAGGTTCAAGCCAGTTTATTTGTGCACAGGCCCAGTCAGTCAAAGCATTCAAGGAACTGAGCTGAGCTCTTCATAGAGACATAACTTTTTATACCACTTAAACATTTTGATACATGAAAACATTCTATTGGTCTTATGCTAATTTCTACAAACTTTCTATTGGTTTGACATTTCCCTGAATTTGACCAATCAGGGTCTATGCCCTTTGCTCTGCTTTCTCTAGCTAGCTGAACAATGGCTTGGTTCAAACCTGGTTACTTTCCTTCATCAAGGTCATATCTAGCTCCTAAAACATGTAAGTAACAATTCTGAAGTAACGATTTAACATACAGGCATTGTATTCACTTTGTGCAAACTTTGCAATGGCAGTATTTCATTCTAAAACAGCTTTTAATTCTGTCTTATAATTTTATGTCTCAGCACTACTGAATTCTGAGGCCTGTCATTTTCCAGCACTACTGAATTCTGAGGCCTGTCATTTTCCAGGTTCAGGCTTATGGCCTAATCTATAGTTATAGGCTACCTGGCTATCACATTCCCCCCTTTGATTATTCTCACCCAGAATGTTAAGATGGGTGAGAAACAAATCACTTATACTTGAGTTGTTGCCATGTTATGTGGTATAGGCTGATACCGTCTTATAGCTAGGAGCTTAGCTGTTGTCTTTTTTTCTACAATATTCTCAATGATTGTAGATATATTATGTAGGCAGAGGGGTAGAATGCATGGAAGTATTAAACATGTTATTACTACTAGTGCTGCAATTACCGCAAGTGTTTTTAGGCCACCAAACATTGAGAACGCAGAACCAAACCATCCATTTAACTCTAGTCCATGCCAGGTTTGAACTGGTATGTATGTTTGTTTGCGCATATGTTCAGCAATTTCTTCTACTACATGACCTTCATTATCTATTTGTAAACAACAATTGGTTAAATTCAATTTTCCACATACTCCTCCTTCAGCTGCTAGTAAATAATCAAGTGCTAAACGATTTTGATATATAGCTGTACGCATTTGAGTACTTTGCCTGGCTAAGAGTGTTAGTGCTCTACTTGTTTCATTAGTTATTATTTCAACAACAGCTTGCAAACGTATAATTCTATTCAACATATAAACTGGGGTACGATATCCCCATGTGCCATCTTGCTCCCTAGTGGCAGGCCCATAGTAGGAAATAATTCTTTCAGGTGACCACTCATCCGTACCACCCCATTTGTCCCATTGACCTATTTTTAAGGCTTCTCTTTTCTGTCGTGTTCTGTATATCGGGTATCCTAACTGTTCTCCATGGGCAGTGGATAGAAGAAAGAAAGACGGTCTTATTGTTCTCAATACACATGCTCCTCCCCAATTAGGAGGAAGTTTAGCATATGCTCTAGTTCCACAAATCCAGTAAAGCCCTGGTGGAGCTTGCCAGGTATTAGGTGATACTAGATTTGTCCATAACTTAGCAAGTTCAGGAAAAATAACTAGAGGATTGGGGGGTTCAGGATCTTTTACTCCTGACCACCAGGACGTCTTTTTTGTTGAGGCATTATAAAACTTCTGGCTGAGACAGACCAGCTGTCCAACCTTTGCAGTAAATTTTGGCCCAATATGTGCAAAACACAGACGTCCGACAATGGGGTTAGCTAATACCCATTCACTTGTAGCTTTACGAATATTTGTATAATTATATGATACAGAAAAGTTTAATTCTTGTGCTTCCCATGGCCATTGATCTCCCATTTTAGTTCCTCCACAGAAGTAACAATTAGTTATATTGAGACTGGTTACTACGGCTCCAGCTAATTCAAGAAACAAATTCTGTGAGGCATGAGGAACTTCAAACTGTGATTTCATAGTTTCATAGAATGTATGGTGTATTCTATATGGTGATGATACATGAGTTTTAGTGTTAAGTTGTATATATACAAAAGTTTCAGGATCTGATCCTCCCGCTGCTATGCGTAAACCAAATCTATATCCTTGTTTCCATTGACTAGGATTTGTGACCAGGAGCCTTAAAGGATTACAGGCACCTTTCTTGCATGTCTTTGGATTAGATAAAGGCAGTTCAGGAAATTTTTAAAAAAGAGACTGTGCCAATATAGAAATCCTGAATCCCAAGAGACTATTTGTTTATTTGTTTATTCTGAAAAGATCCAATTCAACAGAAAGAGACTGTATTATGGACTATATCATTTGAAAATCTTTGTGCCATTTTAAATCAACAGTGCAAACTAAAAGGACTGTGTTTATTGAAATACGTTGGAATCTACAGCTCTATACACATGCTCGAGGCCGCGGGACCCGGCCTCGGCCTCCAGCACGTGACGGGGGGTGGGGGGGGTGTGAGAGAGAGGAGGCTGTGCGCGGCATTTGAAATCGCTCCGTCGCGATGTCGGAGCGATTTCATTGGCCCGCTGGGAAGGGGGGGCGGAGCAGTGTCCGCGAGGAGCCACGTGGCCGTCTCCTTCTCGCCACGGCTCCTCGGAAAGCGGACGCGTTCACGGTCGGGTCCGGTGGGTTTCGTCCCTCAAGCGCGGTGAGTGGTAATCGGGGGGTGATTTTGCTCGGGGGGTGCTCCGGGGGTGATTTTGCTCGGGGGGTGCTCTGTCCGGCGGCCGTAGTGTGGCAGGAGGATTTATTCCCAAGCGGGATAGTGGCAGCTTCTCCTGCCGCTTTGTGGGCAGCCAATTTTCCCCGATCGGGGCAGGAGCACTCAGCCTCCCGGAGGGAGGACAAGAGCATGGCGAAAAGGAGCCAAAAAAGGGGGGCTTCAGCGGGAAGGGCTGGGGGGAGCTCGAGAGGGTCACGGGGAGCGGGTACAGCACAGGGGGCCAGGGCAGGCAGTGGGAGTTTGCGGGGGGCAGGTAGGAGGGCGGGGAAGCGTGGGGCAGGGGCTGGGAAGCGGGGGTCTCTACCTGCTTCAGCAGCCGGGTTGCGGGGTCCGGGGGAGGCGGTGGGCCCCTCGGTGGGGGTTGTGGGGCCTGGGGCAGGGGAGACTGATGGGGGGGTGGGGGGGGTTGGGGGAGGGGGCTTTGCAGACGGGAGCGTTGCTCGGGGGTTGGTAGGGGATGGGGGGGAGCGGATGGGCGGAGGGGGGCCTGGGTGGGTTCAGGTCCCGGCGGGTGCCTATGGGCCCGTTCAGCTGGGGCGGGGTAGGCCGGGCGTGCATGGAGAGGGATGGGCGGCTTGTGCCCCGGTGTCGGGACAGGCTATGGGTGGGGGGCCCATGGGGGGGGGGCTGGGGAGGGGATTGGTGGGGGGTCAGTTTTCAGAGTGGCGGAGGGCAGCTCCCCTGGGGGACGGCAGGCTGGGCAGCCGGGGGGTTGGGGTCCTCGGGGGGGGTACAAGGAGGGTGAGCTGGGTGGGGGGTGGGGCCTTATTGGATGGCTCCTCTGGGGGTTGGCGCTCCTCCTTCCCCGTGTGTTGGCTCTTCTCTCCCTTTGCAGGTTCCCGGGAGTGCAGTGGCTGCAGCAGGCGGAGCTGGCGTCGGCTCGACAGTGATGTCGCAGAACGTGGGCCAGACCGGTCCGACTGCGGTGGAGCAGGGGACGGCGGAGCAGGCTGCGGCAGGTGAGTGTACCGGGACTATGTGGGGGGGGGGTTGGGGGGGTGGTACCGTCGGGTGAGGGTGCCCCGACGGCTCGTAAAGCCAAGGCGAAGCGGAAGCACCGGCGGCGTCGGAGGCGGAGTGCGTCGTCTTCGTCTTCGTCGTCGGGGTCCTTGGACACTTCCTCGGAGGCCTCCACGGTCGGGCCGAGGACGGGCGAAGGGGCGGGGTCCTCGGTGGTGCGGTGCGCGGAATTGTGGGAGAGTGTTCTGCGCAAGTTGAGGCAGCGGATCGTGAAGCGGCCTTACCTTGATATTTTCCGGCTGTTAGATGGGAGGAAATGCTCGGGGGAGAGTCGCAAAAAACGCAAGGAGGATGAAAAGGCGGGGAGGGTGCGGAAGGTGTCCCGGAACACCTTAAATTGGACCCGGGCCTTCTTGCGTTTGGCGAGCGTATGGCGGCATGAGGACCCGAGTCGGTACGGGGAGCTGTTGGCTTATGCCGACGCTATCTTGGCGGCGTCCCAGGCGCACGAGGGGTGGGCCTGGCTTAATTACGACGAGGAGTTTCGTGATATGATGGAGGAGAATCGGCAACTGTCGTGGGGAATGAAGGATATTAATCTTTGGCTCACGCAAATGTCGGCCAAGAAGGGTGGGACCAGGGGGGGGGGTGCAGGTCCGGTTAGGGCGGCAGGCAATGCAGCTCCGGCGGGCTTTCGGTCCTTTCGGCCAGCGGGCCCGGGGCCCGAGACGAGCAAAAGTGGAGCGAGCGGTCCCGGCGGAGATCTGTGCTGGCGCTTCAATAAAACATCCTGCCCATTCCCGGACTGCAAGTTTCGGCACGCCTGTTTGCTGTGCGGGGCCGGTCACTCGGCCGTCAAGTGCAGCCGTAGGGCAGTGCAGGGGGCGCCGGCCCCGAGTAAGTGATGAGGGTAGCGGGGGGCTGGCGCCTACCCCCATTAGGATTCAGGCGTTGCAGCCGTGGCTGGAGCTGTATGCGACTACCAGACACGGCAAGGCGGGGACTATGTTGTGGGCGGGGTTTTCCGAGGGCTTTCGTATCCCATTTCAAGGGGAGGTCCGGGAGTTGGAGGCAGGGAATGCTAGCTCGGTGATGCGGTTGGCGGAGGTGGCCAGTGCGAAGATCGCGGCGGAGTGCGCGCTGGGCAGAGTCGCCGGGCCGTTCGAACGGCCACCCTTTTCGCCGTTTATTGTTTCTCCGCTGGGGGTTATCCCAAAGAAGGAGCCCGGGCGTTATCGGCTGATACATCATCTGTCTTGCCCCCTTGGGGCCTCGGTGAACGACCATATCCCACGGGAACTGTGCTCTGTGCGCTATGCGTCCTTCGACGAGGCTTTGGAGCAGGTGCGCCAATGCGGAAAGGGGGCTTTGCTGGCGAAAGTGGACATTGAGTCTGCCTTTCGGCTCTTGCCGGTTCACCCATCCGCCTTTCCCTTGCTGGGCTTTCATTTTGACGATCAGTATTATTACGACAAGTGCATGCCCATGGGTTGCGCGATCTCGTGTGCTTATTTCGAGGCCTTCAGCTCCTTTTTGCACTGGGTGGTGGTGCGGAGGTCGGGGTGCCGTACTATTGTGCATTATCTCAACGATTTTTTGTTCGTGGGGCCTGCCCAGTCCGCAGTGTGTGGATCCTTGCTGGGGCTTTTCCTGGGCCTGGCGGATGAGTTTGGCATCCCTTTGGCGGAGGGTAAGACGGTGGGACCGGTGACGCGTCTTTCCTTCTTGGGGATCGAGATCGACTCAGTGGAGTTTGTGGTCCGTTTACCTAGGGATAAAGTCGAGCGGCTGCGGCTATTGGTGGCGGAGGTGGGCTCCGCCGCGAAGGTGACGTTAACGGATCTTCAGAGGTTGGTCGGCCACTTGAATTTTGCTTGTCGAGTCATTGCGATGGGGAGGCCGTTTGCGCGGAGGTTGTCCTTGGCGATGGCCGGTGTGCGCTGTGGGCGCCATCGCATCCAAGTGACGTCGGGGATGCGAACTGACTTGCGGGTATGGGACGCATTTCTGGCGGAGTATAACGGCTGCTCAGTGTTGCAGTCTGTGGAACTATCCAACCGGGATTTGGAGTTGTTTTCGGATGCGGCAGGTAGTTCGGGTATGGGATTGTACTGCCAACGTTCGTGGTGTGCGGCGCCGTGGCCGGCATCTTGGTCGGCGAGTGGGTTGACGCGTAACGTGACGTTCCTGGAGTTGTTCCCGATTGTGGTGGCCTTCTGGGTATGGCCGGAGAGGTTACGGGATAAGCGGGTAGTTTTCTGGTGTGACAACGCTGCGGTGGTGCAAGTCATCAATCGCCATTCGCCCAAGTGCCCGCGGGTGGCTGCGTTGATGCGGGTGTTTGTGCTGGCCTGTCTTCGTCTTAATGTCACGGCTCGGGCGCGTCATGTGCCGGGTGCTCAGAATGTTATTGCTGATGCTCTGTCTCATTTCCAGTGGGAGCAGTTTCGGGAGTTGGCCCCGGGGGCGGACGAGACCGCGGCGGTGGTGCCGGAGCTCCTTTGGCGGATTGGGACGCCGGAATGATCTCATTGTTGCGGTCCTCCTTGGCTCCAGGTACGTGGACGGCTTATCAGCGGGGGTATGCGAGGGTTCGGGAGTTTCTATGGGGGAAGGGCTGGAGGGGTGGTAGAGTGGGGGACATCTTGGCGGGTTCTTTCATAGCGTGGGCGAAAGGGTGTGGTTGGTCCCGGTCAGCGGCGCAGGCGGCTTTGGCTGGTTTCTCCTTTTTCAGCAGGGCGGCGGGCTGGGGTAGTCCGGGTGCATCGTATGTGGTGAAGCGGCTATTGGTCGGGTGGGCACGAGTGCAGCCCACGGTCCCGGATTGGCGCCATCCCGTGTCGCATGAGTTGCTGCTGCGCATTTGGGTCG
This sequence comes from Ichthyophis bannanicus, assembly GCA_033557465.1. Classification (NCBI taxonomy): domain Eukaryota; kingdom Metazoa; phylum Chordata; class Amphibia; order Gymnophiona; family Ichthyophiidae; genus Ichthyophis; species Ichthyophis bannanicus. The sequence continues at coordinate 1,465,524,708 of CM066032.1, read as the reverse complement.
TTCTGCCCGAGGTGGCGGCAACCCCGTTTGAGGCAGTCCTTTTTCATTCTTTGTTTGTCACGGCTTTCTTTGGGGCCTTCCGGGTTAGCGAGCTGGTCCCTCAGTCGGGCAGACAGGGTGGGCGGGGGGGGGGGGGTTGCTGGTTCATCACGTGGACCTACAGGAGATGCGCGTACGGATATTTCTGGCTCACTCGAAGACCGACCCGCAGGGACGTGGTCGGTGGGTGCTTTTGAAGGTAATTCCGTGTCTGGAATCCTGTCCGGTGCAGAACTTGGCGTCTTATATGCGTCAGCGTCCGGATCGGGCCGGTTGTTTCTTCTGCCATGCGGACGGGGGGGCGGTCACCCAGTTTCAATTCACGGCAGTGTTCCGCCTGGCCTTGCGGCGTCTGGGCTTGGATGAGCGAGGTTATGCGTCTCATTCCTTCCGGATAGGGGCGGCAACGAGCGCTGCGGCTGCTGGCCTTGGGGGTGAGGTGATTCAACGGATCGGGCACTGGCGATCCGGGGCCTACGCAGGCTATGTGCGCCTGGACCAGTTGTGAGGTGCTGTGGTGTTGGGGGGGTGGGTGTGGGGGGGGGTGCTAATGCTGTGTTTCTTTTTCACGTGTACTGCAGAGCGGGCCAACATGGAGTGCTGCACGGGGCCCGCCGGGCATATGGTGGATTCTTGGACATTCGTTTGTCTACTGGGCAGAACGCAGAGCCTCCACTCGTCCGCTGGGTCCGCACCTGGGCTTGGTGTCCTGCAATTTCCAGTTGGTCTGGCTGGGCGAGCGGGGCATGCGTTGGTGGCAGCTACTTCCATTGGTTCGGGAGCATGCGGAGTGGCGGCAGCGGCCGGTTGGACTCATGATACATCTTGGTGGGAACGATCTCTCCAGTTGGACGTGCCGGCAGCTCATTCGAGCAGTGCAGCGGGATCTTCGGGCGCTGCAGGAGCAGTGGCCAGATGTAGCAATCGTGTGGTCAGACATCATCCCACGGCCGGCCTGCCTGCCTCAGCGACGGTGGTCGAGAGGGCTGGCTAAGGTCAACAGGCAGATTGGCCGTTGGTTGCAGCAGGCCGGGGGATGGCAGGTCCGGCACCCTTGGGCGGACCCCCAGTGCGCTGGACTGTACCGTACCGACGGGGTGCATTTGTCCCCGGTCGGACAGGACTTATTGCTTAATGATTGGCAGGAAGCACTGGAAATGATTGGTCGCAGCTTAATGGGGGGGGCGGTGCGAGGATAGCGAATACCTCGCACCGGTGGCGGGGTTACAGAGCCAGCGCTCGCAGGAGCGGCGCGGGCTTGAACTGCTTTACGAGCAGTGGGGGCGAAGTGCTCCTCGGGGTGGGGCAAGACAGCCCGGTTGGGGGTCTCGGCCCGGTAGCGGGGAGGGGGGGTGGGAGCCGGCCTTTGCTACTAGTATGGCGAGGCAGGCGGTGGGGTTTGGGGGGAGGAGGATGCTTCACCTTGCTACTAAGATGGGGGGGGGGGGGGCATCCTCCGGCAAAGGGGTGTGGGGCTGGGTTATGTTCAATTGTTTTATATTCAGGCCCGTGTTGGGTCGGTTTGTTACAGGTTGTAAATAAAGCTGCGACCAAAAAGTTTGTACCAAATACAGTTGTTGGTGAATTTGTGGGGGGGGGGAATATTCTTGGGGGTGCTAAGACTTGGGAAGGAGGCGAGGAGGGCTTCCGGGTTACCAGAGTTAATGCTCGAGGCCGCGGGCCGGGTCCCGCGGCTGTCAGTAACCTGGGCCCGGGCCCGGCCTCGGCCTCCAGCACGTGACGGGGGGTGGGGGGGGGTGTGAGAGAGAGGAGGCTGTGCGCGGCATTTGAAATCGCTCCGTCGCGATGTCGGAGCGATTTCATTGGCCCGCTGGGAAGGGGGGGCGGAGCAGTGTCCGCGAGGAGCCGCGTGGCCGTCTCCTTCTCGCCGCGGCTCCTCGGAAAGCGGACACGTTCCCGCCCGCCCGCCCCTTTTGGAGGAGGTTTGGGGGATGTTGCAGCTGGCGGGGGCGGGGTTACAGAGCCAGCGCTCGCAGGAGCGGCGCGGGCTTGAACTGGTTTACGAGCAGTGGGGGCGAAGTGCTCCTCGGGGTGGGGCGAGACAGCCCGGTTGGGGGTCTCGGCCCGGTAGCGGGGGGGGGGGGGGAGCCGGCCTTTGCTACTAGTATGGCGAGGCAGGCGGTGGGGTTTGGGGGGGAGGAGGATGCTCCGCCTTGCTACTAAGATGGCGGGTGGGGGGGCATCCTCCGGCAAAGGGGTGTGGGGCTGGGTTATGTTCAATTGTTTTATATTCAGGCCCGTGTTGGGTCGGTTTGTTACAGGTTGTAAATAAAGCTGCGACCAAAATGTTTGTACCAAATATAGTTGTTGGTGAATTTGTGGGGGGGGGGGGAATATTCTTGGGGGTGCTAAGACTTGGGAAGGAGGCGAGGAGGGCTTCCGGGTTACCAGAGTTACTACCAATAGTAGGAGGGGAAGCAGTTCGGGAGTATGAAGAAAAGAAGGACAATGTGATGTGGGGCCATAGAGAGGAGTAGTGGGGCTATGCAGCATATGTTATTTTACAAGCCGTGAGGTGGATTTTGCACACTATGTAATATATGTTAGATTACAAGCAGTGGATTTAACACACTATGCAAAATATCTTAAATTACAAGCAGTGGATTCTACACACTATGCAATATATGTTAAGTTGCAAGCAATGAGGTAGCAGAGAAGTCAACAGGCTGTGCAGCAAGGATAATCACAGGCAATGAGGTAACAATACATGCTATGCAGTATAGGGAAAGTCTCAGGCAATGAGGTAGCAGTGGCAGATATAAGCTGTGCAGGTACTTGCAAGTAAATGCAGTGGAGTCTACAGGTTGAGCAGCAAGTTAATAGCAGGGAATGAGGTAGGAATGGAAACAGCTTACTGCGTGTGGGTGCTGGTTGGGCCTCAGGAGCCGAGTTGGGGAGGAGCGCTTCCTCGCACTCTACTCCTCGACAGAGTAGTGGTGGTTCCCGGGTGATCGGCTTGTGCATGGCTGGTCAGATTTGAAGATTTGAAGGAGATACATTGGGCCTGATTGGCCTTGGGCCAAACGGGGAGCAGTGCCAAACTTTAAACTAGTGGAGGAAGGCTGGTACCTGTTGCAAGGTGCGTTGGGCCCCGATTGGCCATGTGGGGGGGGGGTATCGGGAGGAGTTGTGGCCTCGCGATTATCTTCCCACTGCCGATAGTGCTCAGCTGGGCTGCTGGAGGTGAGCTTAGCAGGTTGTATGCAGCTTTAGCCTTGCCTTTGAGCGGTATCTAGCAAGGGTTGTAGATCTGTGCTCTTTGCTGTGGTGCCGTTCTGTGTCCACGCCTAAGGGCCACGCAAAAGGGCCCTCTGGCAAGGCCCTCATTCACGGGCCCACCAGGCGTGGTTGCACCCTTCAACGTCCTTTAAAAATGGCGCTGGTTGGGCCTGATTGGCCTTCGTTGCAGGGAGCGGGTGGAGTCAGCAATTCTCTCCCTGTTCCAGATGCCGATCGGACTACCCCAAGGATCCATCCTATCTGCTCTTCTTTTTAACCTATACCTCCAGCCTATTTATACCTTATTCAGAAAATTTAACTTATCATACCACATATATACAGATGATATTATGTTATATATTCCATTCAACATATCAAACTCTATACCACAACAAAAAATAGATTGCTTCAAAGAAGTGGCATATTGACTCACCTCCCATAACCTCTACATTAACCTCAGTAAAAATGAAGCACTTTACATTACCAGAAACCAGGGATTCCCCCCCCCACCCCCCCAACCCCCCCCCCCCCGACCCCCCAACTATCACAATCAATGATACAAGCATATCCGTCAAGAACAAAATAAAATACCTTGGGGGTCACACTTGACCAAACTCTCAACATCTCTTCACACATTAAACATACAACTAAACTCAAACTTTTAAAATATCTACACCCTCTTCTCCCTAGCCATGATTACAGATCAGTACTTCAGGCTTTAATCACACTCCATTTTGACTATTATAATAGTGCATTACAAGGTTTAGCCAAACTGAACATAAGACCACTTCAAATTGCCCAACACATCGCTGCAAGGATGGTCTCCCACACAAACATATCAGAGCACATCACTCCGGTACTATATGAACTACACTGGTTTCCTATCCAAAAAAGATATTAATGACAACTTTCAAGCTCCTAAAATAGATAGTTCCATCATACCTCTTCTCCCTGATCAGTTTACACAAAGAAATATGACCAAAATGAGAAATCAATAAAAATAAACTAAGACTTCCCTCAGACTTCCAAAAATCCAATAAAACAACAAATAATAGAACCTTCTCTCACTACGCGACCAAAATCTGGAATGATTTTCTGATCGAACTAAGAGAAACCACTGACCTTACCTCCTTCCTCAAAAATCTAAAACCCCACCTTTTCAGGCAACATTTTGGTAACCTATTGATACCCCATGACAACAACCCTAACGACCCTATCCAGTCCACATTATAAAAGGAACAATCTACTTTACTCATCCCCCCCCCTTCTTCCTCAGTCTTATACAGCCCCAAGGCATTACCTACTGTACATAATCATCATCGCTTCAATTGTGATAAGATCATGTTAAATGTTCACTGTACTGTACATAGTTAATTGTTTTACTTTTTAATTTTCATTGTTTACTGTACATAGTGATATTGTTATAATATGTAACCAACCTTTGTTCCATGTAAACTGCCTTTGATCTATTGGAAAAAGTGGTATAAAAATACAAATAAATAAATTAAATAAACGCTGGAATACTATTCTGTGTAGAGCAATTTCTGCTATATTATTTTTTATGCACAGCATATAATTTCATTTTATGCATGGATGCCGTGTGCATGCAACTCCAAATTGCTGAACAGTATATGGCACTTTGAAGTTGCATGTGCATAACATTCTCATACATGATGGAATGATATTCTGTGTATACATAATATTGCAGAAATCTCTTTGTGCAGAATAGCATCCCATCAGAAGCATGGTGAATGCTGATACAGTTGCTGCTAACATGCTTTCCCATGTTAGTGCATTGTTTTTGTGAACAGTCCAGTTTGCATTTGTTTCTTCATAGCACTGGAGAGCAATCTTTTTGCATTAGGCTTGTATTACAAACCAGTGAGCTAAGCTTTAGTGCATGGTAAGTAGGTTCTAATGCAAGGTAAGTGCATTGGCCCCACAGTGAGGAAACCTAATAACATATAAATGGGGAGGGGGGGGGGCTTGGAGAAGCAGGGGGCATTGATGCTGTTTCTTTAGCTTGGAGAAAGGCCTGGCATTGGAAAATTATGTTTGTGGTGTTAAATGACATCCATCAGACATCCACCTATAAAGTCAATTCTTTTTTTTTTAACCAGAAAAATACCAGTAAAACTCCTATTTTTCTGACTCTGAGAAAGCACCTAATTGCCTCCAAAATAAATCCCTAAGGGGGTTAAAAACTTGGGGCACTGACCTTTAAATCCAAATATTCAATGCTGCGGCCATATCTGGGCTCTGGCATTAAAATCTGGGTTGCCTGGATTGCACAAAGCTAACCAGGTAATGGTGACAATCAGCTGCTGCTCAATCAGCTTCTGCGGCGAACGTTAGGCTAGTGCTTCCTTACTCCGCTAGGTGACTCCTGTGGTAAACCAAGCAGTGGTAAAACCCACGGGGGGATATTCAAAGGCATTTACACAGTTTTCAGACTTCCAAACCGTGCAAATGCCACTCTGCGAGATATTTGCTCAATATCGCTGCTGCCCAGTTAGCGACAGCTGCCACCCCAGAATGCCCCGTCACGCTCTGATGCTGAATAGCATCAGGGCATGTAGAGCTGGCACCCACAGACATTCAGCGGCATTAACCCCGTTGGCACTAATATCCCACAGAGCTGCGTTTACATGGTTTGCAAGTCTGCAAACAGTGTAAGTGCCTCTGAATATCCCTCCGTGGATTTTACCTCTGCTTAATTTCCTACAGGAGTCACCTACCTGAGTAACTCAGCACTGCAGGTTAGTATCTCCTACAGAAAAGGAATATGGCAGATTGCAGTAAATCACCACAAGCTGCATGAGTACTTAGACTTACTGGGGCCAATATTCAGCCAGTACGGTCACCACATTAATTTAAACACTGACACTTAAACAAATACGTACATTTGATTCCGCTCTCCATTTAATCAGTAGTACTGAGCATATATATTAACGCTGACTGCACCAGCCCCTGTCTATTTAATCTGTTCATTAAATTAATGTTATATGGCTGACTAGCAGCCCAGCTGTGCCCACATTCTCAAGGATATAAATATTATCATCTTTACCATGAAATTCATGATTCTTCTTAGGCACAGTTGTTCTCCTTCCGGGAACACTACCTGAGAAATGGCTGGATGGAGGGCATGCTTCCAATTTTAACATCAGGATGTCCTAATGGTAAAAAAAGCAAAATCATCTGCTGTCCCTGTTTATTTAAATATGCTCTGAAAAAAATTGCTACTCTGCTCCATATCGAATAATGGGAACAAGCACGAGGATGGTTTTAAAAATGTGTAGAACCACATAACAGTACAGTTATAGTCAGAAATGTTAGAAAAACAAAGGGGGGGGGGAGTGCACAGAAAGGTTTACTAATAGCAAATTTGTGTGCAAATTGTCATCTCACAGTGGGAAAATAATGAATCATGTCTGACGCATAATGTCATAAGGGTTACCGGGAAGCTATGAGAACAAATGGGATATAATCAAGCTCTCACGCTCAATATGCAGGTCTTGACCACAGCACCTAGATCTCTGGTAAGAATTAAAACTTCTCATTACTTAACGAGATTCAGACTGCCTATAGAGGGCAATTTCCAAGGTTTTTTACAAGGGTAAACAGCTGTTTACCCACAATCTTCACAGAGCATTTGCCGCCCTCTTCTGTGTCATAGTGCAGGTATATTTAGTGTTCATTTCTTGGTGTGTTTTACTGAGCAGTGACTAAAGTGTGCTATGGCAATAACACATGTTATCTGGCATGTTAAAGGGCAATAACATGAGTTATTTTACTGTAGCACACAATTTGCCACCTCACCACATGTTGAATAATAATGAGTTGCAAATGCATGAAAAGCACTTCATTATTATTTACATGAATATCACAGCTTACGGTAAATTCATGTAAAGATAATGTCAGCTCAAAGCTGATGTTATTTTAACTTAGTTGAGAGCTTTGGGTCTCTAACACATGACCTGAAGCTCCCAGCCATGATTTTAAAGAAGCCACATGTTGTAAAAAGATGGGTGCACCCCCCCCAATAAACCCCCTTCCCTGAATATGTCCCCCCCCCCATTCCTCTCTAAGGCACAGCCAGTGCTCCACCTCCCCAAAAACAAGCCAATCCAACTCTGCCACCCCATACAGAATCTCCAGGTCTAACTTAATAAAGTCTGCTGATCGAGGGGGGAGGGAGCTATTTTTAACTCGGCACTGCCTTGGATGGGAGCAAGTTGGGATCACCCCTGTTTGAGCCCCACTAGACCACTAGGCTTACATTAAGATATGGAGGATGGAGCATTGACTGTGCTTTTGGACGGGGAATGGGGAGGCAAAGTCATGAGTGGGGAGGAGGGTTAATTTGGGGGGGGGGAGAGGGGGTGATTCTTGATGGTGCTGGAAAGTGAGGGCTCCCGGACCACCTGCTATTTATACAACATGCAGACCCTTTAAAATGTGTGACCATGAGTATCTTATATTCTGTCCTACAATTCTCTCAGGCCATAGTATGGTGTCTCTCTCCACTACGAGGTTATTTCAAAGTGAATTATTAAACAGTTGTTCATTGCGAGCTAAAATGCTTCTTATCTAGGACGTTGTTGAAGGCCATTCTTTAAATGCTGTTTTCTTAACTGAGACCTGGTTGAAGGAGGGGGAGGATCCACTTCTGCACTGGTTTCTTCCATCTGGTTATGTGGCTTTCTCTACTGTCTGACTTGACTGCACTGGGGGAGAGGTAGCGGCCCTTTTCTACTCTGGCATTCCAGTTTTGTCTTCTATCTTGATATATCCTGAGTTCGCTTTGCTTCATCTTGATGGCTCTCCTTCCTATTATTTTCTTCTCTTGTATTTTCCTCCTTTGGGAGGCCTCTTTGCTTTTTACTCATTTAATTGTCTTAGAAGACTTTAATATTCATTTTGATGCCCCCAGGTCTAGACATACTGCCTTTATTCATTTCTTTTCTGATCTGTCCCTCATCCAATAATTCTCCTTCCCTACGCATTCCAGTGCACACACTCTAGACCTTCTTTTGACTTCACCTGGGGTATCTATCTTCTTATCTGCCTTTTCCACTTGCCCAGTTCCTTGGTTGCTCTTCAGAAGACAGCCAAGAGGCATATTAGACATGGTGAGTGAAACGTGAAAAGAAGAACCCCGTGCCAGACGTAATTTGGTAGAGTACATTATACAAATGCAAGACCAGCTGAGGAAAGCCAGAGACATGGCCAAACTCAGTCTGGAAAAAGCCAAAGCCAAGCCAGATAGGGGGCTACAATCAGGCAGCTGTGCACCACACCTTCCACCCGGGGGACCGATTTTTAGTCTTGCTGCCCTCATCTGAAAGCAAGTTACTCTGTAAATGTCAGTGGCCCTATGAGGTCAAAGATAAAGTAAGGCCTGTTCACTACAAAGTTGTCCAGCCAGATAAATGGAAGAAGACAAAAATTACCATATTAACCTATTAAAAGGTAGACTTCAGTGCTGGCTATGATGGTACATGGAGATAATTTTGGACTGGAAATTTCAGCCCTATCGGGTCCAGCTTGTCCCAATTGGAGACCAGCTCTCTGTCTCCCAGCGAAGAGATCTAGAAGGGTTGATCCACCAGAACCTGAAGGTCTTCTCCACCTGCCCGAGACAAATCCACTCATTTGTCATAATATTATTACTGACCCTGGGATGGCTATCTGGCAATGACCCTATTCTAGGATTCTGGAGGCCCATCACCAATAAGCTGGGAGAGATGCTCAACCTGAGAGTTATAGAAGAGTCCATGAGTTATTGGTCATCACCCATCATCTTGGTTCCTAAACCTGACAGAAACATCAGATTCTGCATTGACTTCCGAAGGGTCAATGCAGCTTCTAAACAGGAAGCATATCCCATGCCCAGAATAGATGAGCTAATCGAGCGACTTGTATGGAACATGCTTTATGTCAACCTTGGATTTGACCATGGGACACTGGCAGGTACCCTTAACTCAAGCTGCCAGGGAGAAAACAGCTTTTTTGACACTGCAAGATCTGTTACAGTTTAGTGCTGCCCTTTGGATTGCATAGGGCTCCCGCTACATTTCAACACCTAGTCAACTACCTACTGAGACCGCACAAGGAGTATACAGCTTCCTACCTTGATGACATTGTCATCTACAGCACAGACTGGATCACCCATATAAACCAAGTACAAGCCATGTTGATGAGCCTGTGGAAGGCCGCGCTGACTGCCATTTCCAAGAATTTCTTTCTGGGAGGTTGAGATTTTCCATACCTGGTGTATTGAATCAGTAATGGACATATACAACCTCAACTGAGAAAGTTAGATGCCATTGCCTGGGTCCCCACCCTGAATGCAAAGAAAGAGGTTCATGCCTTCCTTGGAATGATTGGCTATTACAACTGGATCATCCCTAATTTTGTAGAGATAGCAGAGCCATTATCCATTCTCCTCTGGAAGAAAGCTTCTGAGAAGATCCAGTGGTCATTGGATCTGGACCTGTTCTTCCAGCATTTCAAGAAGGCTGTGTGCTCTGATGCTATCCTGAGTAGCCCTAATTTCTCTCTACCATTTATTGTGCAAACTGATGCCTTGGAGGTGAGCCTAGGAGCCATTCTGTCCCAGAAGTCGATGGTAAAGAAAATCCCATAGCATTTTTCAGCAGGAAACCTCTTCCTTGGGAAAAAACATTATGCAGCAATTGATAAAGAGGCCCTAGCTGTCAAGCTGGCACTCAAAACTTTAAATTCTACCTGCACAGCTGTCTTTTTATGCTAATTTATTTATTTATTTACATTCTCTTATATACCGCGCTATTCTGCATCAGTGCGGTTTACATTGAACAAACTGAAATTACATTGAACAGGGCATTATAACTTGGAGATAACTATTTACAGGGAACATGGGCTATGGAGGGTTAAGTGGCTTGCCCAAGACCACAAGGAGCACCTGTGGGACTAGAAACCCCAGTCCTTCCGGCCCAAGGTTGCTGTCCTCTAGTGGGATTTGAACCTCCGACCTTCCGGCCTGAAGTACCTTGCCCCAACCACTAGGCCACTCCTCCACCAACATCTGGAGTGTCTGGCTCAGCATAAGGAGTCCAATGGTCGTAATTCTTGAGTCTCTAACCCTACCAGTTCCAAGTCCACCATAGGGCTGGTCAGATTCACCTGAATGCGGACTTTCTGTCCGAGTGGGGGTCCCAGATGATACAAGTGCTCAACAGGGCATGGTTGAGCTGAGGTGTGAGATAGAGTCCATAGAATGTTGCCCGTCCTTCTCCAGAGGGATTATCAAGAGGTCCCTTTAAGAGAGTCTACAGCCCAGAGTTTAAGGCTGGAAGGGCGTGGCCCACAAGGAGAGGTTAAAACCTAGCAGGCTTCAAGAGGGAGAGAGGCCAGTGGACCCAGGAATCCTTTCAAGGCAAGCTCTATAAAGATAGGAACTTTAACTGGGCAAGGAAGGATCTTTAACTGGGCTGGAGAAAGGGCCGGGAGACCAGCTTTGTGAAGGTGTAACAAACTGGATCTAAATAGAAACAAGTTTTGTTTTCCCAATACAAGCATTGAGGAACCTGTGTTTTTTGGGGAAATTGCTAGGTACTTATGTCCTAGATTGGCCACTGTTGGAAAAAGGTTACTGGGCTTGATAGACCTTGGTCTGACACAGTATGGCATATCATGTTCTTATTCCCTGAACTGCTGTCTATTTGGTGTTTGAACAGAAAACCCCTTCCCACCACATGCCACACTACCACAGTCATGCTCTCTATTTTTATAGTTTCCCTTTAAAAAGGGGCTGCTTTTTTTCATTAATACTTTTCAAGTAAACCACAGTATCATATTTCCTCTTTCTTTCCTCTCCTCTGCGATATACATATTCAGTTCTTCTCATGCAGACCTCATATTATTTTGACCATCTTTATATCCTTTGCAAGATATGGTCTCCAAAACTGAACACAGTACTCTAAGTGAGAACTCAGCAATGATTTGTACTGGAGCATTATCACCCCCTCCTTTCTTCTGGTGAGGTTTCTGTACCTCGCCTGGCATCATTCTGTCTTTGGCCACCACCTTGTCACATTGTTTTGTCACTGAGATTCTCCTCCTAATCTGTGCATATCAGCCTCTTGCCTCCTATCACACACAGTTTCTTTGACTTTGTGCACCAAAATGCATCACTCTGCACTTCTTCACATTAAAGTTTAACTGCCGAGAATTAGCCCATGCTTCTAATTTTAAGAGATCACTTCTTACTCATATTGTCTATTCCATCTGAGGTGTCCACTTGGTTGCAAATCTTTGTGTCATTTGCAAAACGGTAAACCTTTCTTCTTAACCCTTTAACAATATCACTTACAAAGGCATTGAACAGAACTGGTTCCAGGACTAATCCTTGGGGCACTCCATCCTTTCTTCTTCTGAGTGAAGTCCATTTATCACCTCCTCTTATCTGTCAGTCATACTAATTTCTGATCCTGTTCACCACCTTGAGCCCCATCTCCAGGCTGCTCAGTTTAGCCATAGGCCTCTTATGAGGAACAGTATCAAAGGCTTTGTTGAAATCTAAGTAGGCCGCATTTAACATATACTCTAAATCTAGTTTTGTGGTCTCCCAGTCAAAGAAATCAATCAGATTTGATTGGCACGATCTTTCTTTGGTCAAACCATGTTGCTTCAGATCTTGAAACTCACTGGATTCTAGAAAGTTCACCATCCATTCTTGCAACAGCTTCTCCATTACCTTTCCCACTGCAAAGGTAGGGTGTACCAGCCTATAGTTTCTCATCTCTTCTCTATTACCACTTTGATGAAGAGGGTCATATCAGCCCTTTTATGTCCCATGAGACCTTTAAAGGATCTATTAAATTCATTATTAAAGATACCCCCCAGAACCTGGGATGTATCTCATCTGGCCCATGGCTCTGTCCACTTTCAATTTTGTAAGCTGTTCATGATTGTCATACATGTGTGACAATCATGTGTGTTTCTTTTTAGGATTTTCTTTTATGAACATGAAACAGAAGTATTACTTTAGCATTTCTGCCTTTTTGTTTAAGTCTTGCAATCCTAGCTATGGATTTACTCCTTTCCCCGATATACCAGAAAAAAGTTGTGCCACCTTACTTCACATCCATAGCCATTTTTGCTTCTGATTGTGCTTCTGCCAACTGATATTTCTGTTTGTTTCTTTCAACTTTATCTGGTGTTATTTTCTGTGTTCCTCTTTTTGTGATTTTCTGTATTTTGCAAAAGCTGCCTCTTTAAGCATGGTTTGCTAATGTGATAGCACCTATTAACAACGCCCCATATATTCGGCCATCTGTCTGTCTGTCTAAATACATGATTGTCTGTGCTTGTGAACTTTCTCCTTTCTTTTTCTCTCATTGAGAAAAACAACTGGTAGTAGTATGACATCTTAATCATGAAAAAAACATAACAGGAGAATCACCAGTTTGCTTTCTTTAGGGGGGTCTACAATATCTTAATTTACAGGTTTGGTACATGTGCTAACAATTGTATGTACAGTATGCTCAAATGCTTAGCATGCATTATTTTACCAGGTTACATTTTATATAATGGGACCTAATTACAAATAATGTGCATTAGCAGCAGGGCCATACTGAGTGTAAATCATACCCTGTGCGACTAGCACATTGGGCACCCCCCCCCCCCCGAGGCAGGAGAGAAGAGGCACGCCCGATGTGCAAGTCGCCGGCATGCTAAGCAGATCTGTCCTTCCCTGCAAAAGCGAGAAGGCTTAAGGAGCGCATTTTAGCTGTCTGTCGTTGCCTGCCACCACTGAGAGAAGAAAAAGTAGCGGCAGCAGGCAACAACAGACAGCTAAAATGCGCCCCTTAAGCCTTTGCGCCCTGTGCGGCCGCACCGATAGCACAGGGGTAGGTGCGGGCCTGACTGTGTTAATGCATGATAGTAACTATGCCTGTTAGTCCCTTGCTTTCTAACTCTCCAGTCTTGATTTTCAGTTACAACATGGCATTTTTATAAAGATACCTGAATATATTCTTTTATATTTCTACTCACAATCCACTTTTTATTAGTGATTGATTCATATATATTGGAATCATTGATAGGTGTTTGGTCTTCATTATATAGAAATAAAAGTCAAGAAACAAGATGTGCGTGACATTTTTATTGGGCTAGTTCAGTATATCTATGACTAGGAATTAAGAGCTATATTTTGTTCATCAGGTCAATGAAGAAACAGCACATCTACAGTGGGTTTAATTAGAATGGTCAGCAACGTATTACAGATGACATTACATTTTAGTAAGGGAATAGGATAGTGGGCGGGTTGATAAAAGTAACAGTGACTGTACAATTTTACAGTTCCAAGGAACTTATATCCACAGATTGGTGAGGATACCATACTTTAATTTAAATCCATGAAAGCTATCAGAGCCTTTTCCATAAACTCTCTGACGTACCAGTGTTCTTTGAACTTACCTCACAGAGCTATGATATGATTATAGGCTTCCCTTAATCCTGTGGTTCTCAACCCTGTCCTAGTGTACCCCCTAGCCAGTCAGGTTTTGCAGATAGTACTTAATGCATTAAGTGCACCCATACTACCTGCAACATTGATGGTGCACAGCTGATAATACTCGTGCTGAGATATGAAGATATGTCCATGTTCTGACACCTAACCCTGCCTACTTCCCTTCTTGTTTGTGAGCTAAACAGATAATGAAAAATTAACCCATTGCTCTATTTTTAGTGTATGTGCCGTTACCACAGGCCATTAGTGTGTGCTGAAGCCCATGTTAACAGCTAGTTGCAGCTTAGTAAACGTCCCCATTTTTATTCAATTTTGTTTTATATTAATTTGTGATTATTTATTTTTTATTCTCTATTGTTTATTTATTATATGAAATCACTTTTATTTATTTGGTTTAGGTGGTGTGTCCTTCCGACTGTGCTTTTTTTAAGGACCCTTTTTTAAAAGGGTTTTTAATTGTTTTTTTACAATATTTTTGACATTCTTTTTTAACTCTTTCATGGTTTGCCCTGGACGAGCTGTCAACTATCCTCTACAACAGGAAAATCTGTGTTTTAAACAGATGGCATTTTTTCCAGGAAACCATATATCTTCGTATGCTGGAGCCTTTTTTTCAAGTTTTTAAATGTTTAGAGATAAGAGGCATAAGGTTTTTATTGTTTTATAGTAATCTGATATGGGTTTTAGGTCACACTACATTTTTACTTTCACTTTCAATTAGAAGTAGACTTTGCTTTGACTTTCAATTTGTGGTGTTTGTAGCAGCAGATAAGCATGCAATAAATAAATCCAGGAGTCTTTTCAAGGATCCAAGCCAGTTTAATGTGCACATGCTCAAGCAATAAGCAATTTCAAAATGGCTGAGCAATGGCTTCTAGTAAACAACAACTTTTATAGCTTTCTTGTCCATTCTAAGCATAGGCAAACTATTCATTGTTCCCAGTACCCCTCTCACCCATCAATTGGTCCCGGTACTTATAAGGATACCCAATCGGGACTCTGTTCTGGGCCCAGCACCTGGTTGCCCCCCTTCTAGTCCCAATTACAATGGTCAGTGTCTCCAACTTGTTACTTCTCTCCTCCAAGGTCGCTGAGCTTGTTAAAACATATGGGAAGCAGGGCACTGTAACCTTGCTTTTTGCAGAGTTAATTAATTCCATAGAAGCTGTGCTCTCTTATCAGTACCAATTAGAGCTGTTTTCTGTCTTTTATAAGTTTCGTTTCTGCTTAGCTATGTTCAGTTAAACTGAGTTAAGTTTCAATTCTATGGTGTCATCATTCAGGGGGGTTTCATTCCTCTGGGTCCTAACTACCAGGCTTCAGTTACAGGTCAAGCTGCTCAGGCCTGTCTGCTTAGTTCAATTAGCATGGATCATAGGCCGTCGCCTACCACATTCCCCCCTTTGATTATTCTCACCCGCATGTTAATAAGGTGTGAGAATCAAATCACATAATACTAGGTAAAGGTATCACTCTGTGGTATAGGGTAGTAAGTTCACATAGCTAGCATCTTTGTAGCTGTCTTACGCTCTACAGTGTTATTAATAACTGAAGTTATCATTTGCAAGCAAAATTGGCAAGAAACAAGGGAGCAACAGGCAGATAGTCAAAGTCCATAGTTTGGCAAGAGTGGGAAAAAGAACTAAAGGATTAGAAGGTTCGGTTGCATCTTTGTTGTTGCTGTCGTAAAGCTTCTGATTTAGACAGACCAGCTGTCCATCCTTCGTAGTAGATTGTGGTCCAGTCCGAACAAAACACAAACTGTCAACAATGGGGTGGGCCAATACCCACTCACTAGTAGTATTATGTAAATCAGTCCTGATTGTATAGGATAGAATAGTTCAGTTCTTGCGTCTCCCAGGGCCACTGATCTCCCATCTTAGTTCCTCTACAATAGAAAAACAGTCAGAAGTGTGGAAACTAGATGCTATTGCTCCAGCAAGTTCAAGAAACAAGTTCTGGTGGTGGTATGAGGAATTGCAACGGTGGCTTGCATAGCCTTGTAGAAAGTCAAGATCTAGAACAAACTTTTGGATTGGAGAGTATACCAATGCAAGTATAGGAAGAATGATAAAACAAGGTCTGAGTGACCTTCGGTCCAGTTCATGTTGTACTTATACAGGCTGCCCAGGGAGATAAGGCAAAAGTCATTTCAAAGCACTCCAAGGCTGCTGCCAAAATAAAGCAAATAAATAATTCATAATGGGCATAGTCTCTGGAAAATTGGTGGAACTGTCGACTTCCACAACAGATAACAGATGTAGGGTTGATTGTAGATCCTCAAGCTTCTGCCGTACGTAGACCTACCAGCGTTTTGGCAGGAGTAGGGCGTGTAGATTCCAAAGTATCACTGTCCTCTGGGATGTCTCAATTTCTTAAAATATCATAGCATAGTCTCTTAGGCTATTATTGCTTCCTTAGAGCAGTTCACTCTTTAGGAGATCAAAAACAGTCTTTTCAGAGTATTTAAACACAGTCTCTTGAAGA
>CM066032.1:1465359141-1465507926 GCA_033557465.1 Ichthyophis bannanicus | reverse complement strand
TGTACCTGTCACATATAGAGTGTGGCACAGGACATGCTGAACACAAACCCATGGGGATATGTGTGACAACAGCAAGGGTGGGTTAATCGGACCTTGAATTGAAAAACGAAACAACACCCATCTGCCCCAATATGATTAGAGCCAATGAAGATAATGTTTTTCCCCCATTACCCCCGGTCCACCCACAATCTCGCTGTACATCCACCTAGCCCCAACGCAAAGCATTGTTGGGGTTGATGTTCAGATCACATTTGCCAATCCAACACATCAACAGCAATCTTGAATAAACTATGTCCCTGTGCCTTGGGTAAACACAACAGTCAACAAACGATCTTGTCATGGTTCTACACAGAGTATCACCAACTGCACCTTCCTGTTCCACAACTTCTCATACGGCCACAACCATCACCTAATGTCTGACTGGGGGCTCCCTATCACAATGGTATAGATCTCTCCACATATGAGAGCCAGCACCGAGTTTTGTATGAGGCTATCTTCAAGGTGTTCCCTTACTGCAATACTTTTCCCCATCGTAACCTCTGGGTGTTTGTACAGAAATATCAACAGACATGTCAGCAACCACCATGTTGCACCTCATCACAAAGTACAGGACGAGTCACACAGATCCACTATATTGGCAACAATGCCCCCTATCTTTGTGTAGGGGTGTGTCAATGTGGAATGCTAAGTCGCTTACAATTCTGGAAACACATATGGAATATGCACGAGTGTCTCATGTATGCAGGGAACCAATTACATATCCTGGTGTGTAGATGTCATACCTTGAATCATAGTGACAGCTATTTTGCTGATGATCTCCACAGATAGCTGTCAATGTGTGCGTCATGTCATTAAAACACCAAATGCCATGTATGTTTTTACGCAAACCATGATGGCTGCATGCCATCACACTGTGTGTCATTGAGAATGTCAACGCATGGATAGCCTATATGTGTACCTCAGAGAAACAACTCTCACATATGTCTGGTTTTCTTTGCCAACATAATCCTCCCCTTCCCTGTCCGACTATCTATGCAATCTATCTAATGTGGACTGTACTAATCCTACACTACTCACATACCCAGCCTGTAGCTGAGGCATGATGGCATATGTTGAGATTTTATCAGCAAGATATGCCATGTACTCCCTGAGGAATTCTGCACAACCATAAGCCACCAACACATTCTTTGCTCATCCTGCCCACTGTAACGCACCCCTTGCTGATATGGGGTAGGTTATCCTCTGTATCTGTGTACATATGTAGCACTGTACTTAAGGTCAATTCGCCAACATGTAAATGTGGCAATACTACCTCTCTGGCTGGACAATGCTCAGATCCCCATCCTATAACAAGTCCATGTCATGGCTTTCTGGTGTAGTATACATTCCGACACACTGTAGGGTGACATTACCACCCTTCACATAGATTCCCTAATATCCGCAGAAACTACTACTAAGCATCTGTCTTGTGATATGTATGTCCTGATACGGCCATAATAACAAAGCAACACATAGCCAGCTGACAGGAGTTTAAGAACCAAATGTACACCCCAAAGGTGAAACATATAACTTCAACCCACTGGACTAATGTCCCCAAACGTGGACTGGTCTCACACTGTGAACATCTCACCATATGGCTAAACACTGTTCTCCACCCATATCATCACAAAACATCATTTGTGTTCAACAACAACAGGTGCTAACACAGGCAGCCACTAACTGTACATTTAACCTTAAAAATCACACACAGTCGTATGAGCAACCACCCACATCATCTGGCACCAAATGCTGTTGTGTACTGGCCACATTGTTTGTGCCACACACATGCTATATGTGAGTTGTGAATTATCACTAAAATACTAATGTGGTGTCGCATACAAATGATATCCTGACATAAACTGTAACTGCTGTAAGCATAACACACATAGGATTAAAAAGCCGTGTGGGTAGGTAATACGCACATGAGAAGATCTCTCCAATCAACCTCCGTCTGACTGCTGTGCCCTCCTGTGTGTCACCACTGGCACGTACAGGGGGGCACATTGGATCTTGCTCCAGATCCTCATTAATCTCTGCAGGGATATCGTGCCTGAGAGCAATGTTGTGCAGGATGCAACAGGCTATGATTATCTCTGCAACAGTCTTTGGCTTATATTGTAAGGCCCCGCCTGACCTATCCAGACACCTGAAGCGACTTTTCAACACGCCAAAGGTACGCTCGATGACTGAGCGGCTGGAGGCATGGGCCTCATTGTACCTACGCTCTGCACGTGTCCGTGGCTGACGTACAGGGGTCAGCAGCCAGGGGCGACACCCATATCCTGCATCACCTTGGAAATAAAAAACAAATGTGGGTGTCAATATTCAACATAACTGACATATGTTAAGATGTAGTAACCCTACACAAAACAAATTCTGACATAAACATATAACTGAACAATTAATGAGCTTTCAAAAAAAACATATGCTGTTAGAAAAGGACCACATAGCCTAGAAAGTCAGTACACTCATGGGAAATACTCCAACAGTTTCATCTTACTGTAACATATTGTGTGTGTGTGTGCGCGACATGGGTATTGTAATGCATTTACTGTCCACATTGGCACCACTGCCAATGAGAGACTATAGTAACGATTCACTTGTCACATGTTCATATTGTATGTCTGAACAGTAAACCTAGGTAAAATATGCTGCGCATGAGAGGGTGGAAAAAAACCAGAACATGTATGCCATGGAGGCTGGTAAAAAAGTAAACCATATCACCTAGATGCATCCTGTCCTGTACGGGCAACATATCTAGATTTCATACTCTGTCTCCTTATGCTGTATATTGCTAAACAGAAATTGTTTAAATACCAATCCTGTGCACTGTGTCTATCCTGGGAACATCCCACTGAAGGTGGGGTCTGCAAACCTGCACACTGTACTACTCATGTCTTAACCTCAAAGAGATACACATCGGTACATTACCTTCATGTGTAGCTGTAAACAATACAACTCTGTATGCACACACTTAGCCCACAGCTTTAGGCATCCCCTTTCCATTATGTTAAACTACATGAGGATCACTGGCCAATATGTGGCTAAATCATGATCATCTACAGTAGGCCAAGGTACTGCACCAACTATATTTCGTTACACCCCTGCTGTGACATAGGCAAAATGCGTGACCATACATATCCACACGAGTGCTGCTAGCTGGAAAGGGCAAAAGCATACATCAGATATTCCCAAACACCCCCTCATGTTATATACTGGCTCCTGGGTAGCAACAACACTCCAGAGTGAGTGTGTGAACCCAACACACACATGAGAAGGGTTACTTGTATGGATGAGCAATTATCTCAAGGTTAAATGACATACAAGCATTAGTTGGCAATGACCCATCATGATACGTGCATTTGAGGGCCAACCCCCCCCCCCCTCAGAATGTGTGCAGTTGATATTACCACACACTATGAGGGATTGTGCAACAGCCTAGCCACATGCACAGGGGTGTTGTCACCTGCACACCATGTGAATGTCAGGATCATATAATGTTAGGAGTCTGATGGTCTATGTTTGTTTGTAGTTGCTGTCTGTGTACGTATATACCCCTGTAATAATCTAAACATACAACAGTCCCCAAACTAACATTGCTCATAAGTTGATCTAAGTTTATGGGTTTAAACGAGTTTGCTAGATATGTGAGTAAACATAAAGAAAGTTACAAAGACATACATACATTACGAGACCTGACATACTCACCCAGCAAAATACAGTCCCCATAACGTCCGCCTTCAAATTGTGTGAAGATTGCCGAGTGATGCAGGATATAGGAGTCATGGGTGGACCCTGGAAACCTAGGGACCACATTCAGAATATGCAGATTAGCATCACATACAACCTGAACATTCAGGGAATGGTAGTGTTTGCGGTTGCGAAACGCCACCTCCCTGTCTCTAGGCGGGACCAGGGCAACATGTGTGCAATCAATAGCTCCCATCACGTGTGGTATCCCTGCTAATGTCTCAAAGGCCTGGTTCAGGGTCCCTAATTGTTGCCTAGTGTGGGGAATGGCTATGTAATTCCCCACCAGCTGACCATGGCACGCAGTACTTGGTGGAGACATCGTGAGAAGGATGGGCGGCTCATGCCACCCACTGCAGCCACAGATGACTGGAAAACAGCCAGAGGCAAAAAAATGTAAAGCAGCAAGGAGCTTGACTAAACCTGGTATTGCATGGGACCGATCAGTCAGGGGCTCGAGGTCAGGTCTTAAATCCTCATAAAGCTCCCTAATAGCCCTTGTGCTCAGTCGGTACAGGGAGATGACCTGGTCCTCACGCATGCCCCGGAGCTGTGCCCTGGGCCTGTAGAGGCGTGGCTGCCGAGCCTGCACCTCGGCACGCCTTCTGTGCCGTGAACGCACAGCACATGGCTGGACCACCTCCACAGCTGCAGGTCTGAGTTGCTGCGGGACTACACCCATGCCCTGTGCTTCAGCCCCGTGGACACCATCTCCCCTGTCCGGCAACCACGGCATCTGCCCACCACTCAGGACACATGCATAAGCATAAATTGCTGCCATAAACTCCTCCCGTCCCACTACCGAAACACACTCTAACAAACACACAAACTCTAACAAACACACAAACCACACTATACAGTCTCCAAAAGTAAAATCCACACCTGACAATACACACACAACACAATATAATAACCAATACAAACACCAATACAATCCTCTAGTACAACTGCTTAGACTTTCGTTCTTCTTCACAACAACCACACTCCTCCTGCTCTTCGCCTACAACCCTCAACGTGGGTAATGTTGTGATGGTAATATATGGTATTATGGGGTGTGTGGTTTGCGCACAATGCGCATGCGCAGTTGATCGCATGCGATGCCCTTGGTGGCGCGCTTGCGCCACTCTACGCATGGGCGTCGGTCAGTGCGTGGCCACACGTGTATGTGCGCCGGCGTGAACATGCGCACAAAACACAGACACCCATGCGGTAGTCGTTGTAGTGCGCATGCGTACTGCGACACATGCGCAGTACTGTGTCTCAGGGCGCATGTGCGTTTGTCCGCGTACGGCCACCCATGCGTTGGCGAGCACGCGCCCAATGCACGAGCGCCACGCCCGCCCAATTGCGCATGTGCAATGAAAGACACGTGGCAATACACTATAAATAGGCCTGCACACGTGCATCACGTTGAGGGTTGATAAAGGAGTTACAGTTAGAGAGAGGGTGTCATAGATAAAGTCTGAAACAGAGACAGTGGTGGGACTAGTGCACAGGAAAGAAGCACAGTGAGGGATAACAAAAACTATAGGTAGAGAGGCTGTGGTGGGAGTAGTCCAGAGGAAGGAGGGAGAGAGTCTGTCCAGGGAGTACGGCAGCGGAGAGAGGCAGAGAAAGATAGTTAGGAGCAGAGTAGATTCCTCACTTTGTGCTAATATAATTTTTACGTTCCCTTTGTTATTGTGTCCTTTACTGTATCCTGTACTGTAACTTTTTGTAAGTCTGTATTGCATGCTGTGTTTTGTTTTGTTTTGTTTAAGTGAGTGCTGTTGTGTTGAAAGGAGCATTTAAAACATACAGAGATGGAGAGAGAGAGGGAGAGAGACGGTGAGGGTGAGGGTGTGGAGGATGTGGGCCAACCTGTGGTGGGTGATACACCGACGCTACAGACTGCACATCCTAGGGAGGGACATGCAGGACCATCTGTTGGGCCACAGCCTGCACCATATGTCCAAACTGGGAAGAGGAAAAAGGGTACCTGTGTCTGGTCCACAGCGAAAAAGAGCTTTACGCTTCAGTGATAGAGAGAACTATATCCTACTCTCGCATGTAATTGAAAACTATGACCTCTTATTTGGCAGGCTCAGCAGTCGCACAACAGTGGCCACCCGAATGGCAGTATGGGAGGAGGTGCGTGCTGCAATGTCAGAGGCAGGGGGCCCCACAAGGGATGTTGAAAGCCTCAAAAAGAGGTACTCTGATATTAAAAGAGGGGTGCGCCAGCACATGGTGGCTGAAAGACAACATGCGCTTGGCACAGGTGGTGGGGGCCCTTTTATCCCATCACTCACACCATTGGAACAAGAGCTGGCAACACGTTTGGGCCACATTTATTTCCGTGGAGTGCCGGAGGCCCTTGACACGGCACATCCTGACGCAGGTATGTATAGTAATTGCCAGGTATAAATTCATGTTCACAATGTCCCTTCAGTACACATCATTCAGCTGCACAGACACTCCCATACCTGTGACCCAATCCACACCATGTTTAAAAATTGGTGTCACATGTGTGTGTTATGGCCATGCACAAACTGTGTTGTTGCCATGTCCTGTCACAACATTACATATGTGTCCCTCGAAAACAGCAACCTCCCCATCTGTTTCCAAAAACTACACACAAACAATTCCTATCCAACCTCCACATCTGTGATTGCAAAGCACCATATGATTTTGTGGCACACTAATCAGGTAACGTGTGTGTGACATACTATTTGCACAGTGCTACATGTGCTTCTCAGTGGCCCACAGGTGCTGGCTACTTGGGATCCACGGCACAATGGGTCACAGCCAAACATATCCAACAATGAGCATATAGTATGTCTAAAGACAATATTTCCTATGCATAATTAAACATAAACAGGCAATGTATGATCAAAACAAGTGTAAGGGTGTTGTATTCTCACACATGTGTGGACATATGTTGCACAGATAGGGGAAGGGATGTGATGGGGGACACATGTGGCATGGCACTCAAAAAATACACATGGAAAAAATGCAACATGTGCATGGCCACACGACACACATGTGCCCCAGAAACAGCTGAATGACGTCGACAAACATGTATGGGAGGGTGTCATGGGTCGGGTATGCAGCACACACGCACATACCCACCCCATCATCTCTGTGGTGTCTGTACCACATATCTATAGATATGATGATGTTGAAACATATGTTTTCTCTGTTATTGTTCAATATGCAGGTGACTACAGTAAAATGGGAGAGGAAGAGGAGGAGGAGGAGGAGGAGGTGGAGGAAGAGGGTGATTTTGACATCACAGTGCCAATGAGTCTGTTGGAGGATGAACCTGCTGTCTCAGGGGGCAGCACAAGTGCTGTTGATGAGCCCATAGAGACACCTGTACCCAGTATATCACCACTAGGGGCAGCATCAAGGGAGAACATCCAAGGACCCAGGCCGCAAGTATACACCGATAGCCCTGACTCTCAGATGATGATGGCGGAGTTAAGGTCCCATGGCGCATCTGCACGTCGCGATGCTGAAGGTGGGTGACAAACGACAGTCATAATTTCAAAACAAAAACCAATAGTCACTAGTTGGTGTTTGTGTGGTGAATGTTGCAACATAACCACCACAGATATCACATGTATGGCTCATGTTGTTGGGATATTGTTTCTGTAAAGAACGGTGTGGGGTATAATATATGGTGTTATTATGTCGCACAACAGAATCACCTAAGGTCAGGTGTCACCCACAGATGCAGGCCTAAGAGGAATGTTGTATAAGGGCCACCATGTTGTTGTTATGAGAAAGATCAAAACTTGCCCTTGCAACAGTCTACCTCATTGCAGACACCCAGATGTCTGGTAAACCACAGGATGACAACTAAATGATAGTTAAAAAAAAAAAAATACCATATATAAAGCAATGCAACCCTCCTCTGTGATGTAACATCACAAAGACTTCATTCCCCACAGTCTGCATCTGCAGGTGTCAAAATACATAGCATATGGAGAGAGGTGTGAAAATATGTCAGGTCAACCATAGATAAGGATCTACAGAGGGGTCTCAAACGTACAGAATGAACATGTTGGCTTGTTTGGAGAAGACATCCCTCAATTTCCCCTGTACATAAAGACATAACAGGAGTGGAGGAGTGGCCTAGTGGTTGGGGCAAGGTACTTCGGGCCGGAAGGTTGGGGGTTCAAATCCCACTAGAGGACAGCAACCTTGGGCGGAAGGACTGGAGTTTCTAGTCCCACAGGTGCTCCTTGTGGTCTTGGGCAAGCCACTTAACCCTCCATAGCCCATGTTCTCTGTAAAATAGTTCTCTGTGTGCTGTGCTTTCCTGTCTAATCAATGTGTTTATACCTCAAAAATTTCCTGTCATGATTTGACAATTTCCAATCTGTAATCAAACTGCTGCTGATCGCTGGAAGTAGTGGTATACAAATGTATACTAAATAAATAAATAAATAAACATAGACTGCAATCCAGACAGAAAAGGAAAACACCATGTCACCTTACTGTAATGCCAACAATCCATCAACAGATTGCATAGGCTGTGAGCATGTGTGTCCCAGTTAAATTGTGGGCCTATGTCCCCATACCGTGTGATGGTCCCCATTATCATAAGTGTCATATTTGCAATATGTGTTGTATGCAACCATACAGTAATGAGTATGAAGCATGTCTATTTCTCAACAAATGGTTAAAGAAGGACTAAAACCCTTAACAATTACTGTGCTGCAAACAAAACCTAAACACATATGAGTAACTACAACAAAAGCTTGCCATGTTGAGACCATATCATACACCACGTATCCACACAACATGACCAGAATTGGCACATCACCCAACCCCTCCTTTCCAAATGCAAACATTACAGCATTACACAAAGACCTCACATAACATACTGGTGGATGATAGCAATTGTCAAGCCCAATGAGGAATAACATAAACTAAAGACCTCATCTCCTTTACGAAATAACCAGATACATCATCGTAGAGCAAACAACCAAATAAATACAAAACCTAGTCAAAAAGTGTTATTGGAGCCACAAAAGGCAACCAGGGAATTTGACACAACACTGTATAAGTTCTACTATTAGTACAATGGCCAGTGGGTAGTTAGAAATATCTGACCAATCAGTACAGTGATACATACATTATCCCTTGCAGCAAGGTAAAAAATAAACATACTGAAGCTCAGCCTGTAAGGATCCATATGCTATGTCAAATGAGAAAGCAGAAAACATATGTTGTCTAGTTGTTTTGACTGTTTTCCACGTCCTAATTGTTGCATCCACGTTCACAATGCCTGTTCATGAGTTCTGCTCACTCACCATTGTCTGATGTTTATGTGTTCAAAAAAGCTCTATTGTACTGTTTTATCCACTCTACATTGTCACATTTGCTGTAACATAACCATCTTTTCCGTGTAGTAGGTCTCTCACATCCCACACTATCAATGACGTTTTCAGCATGCCAATGTGTATCCTCAACTACACTCACATAAGCAGCTATGTTCATAAGGTATCACCCACTCCCACAAAACACGTAAATGCTTCACGGGATTAACGTCTGTCAGCACCATCATATTCTAGTCATTCCCCAACATCAGCTCCCGTACATTTTCTACACCACCAAGCATACAAATCAGTTTAGTCCTTGCACCAGGCAATTCCAAGGACCAGCACATCCATCCGGATAATGTTTACATCCCCACATCCAGCCCTTCTACTGACAATGTAACCCATCAGACCATACATTGTCATGTCATAAAACAATCATTAGGTCAGGTCAAACCTGATTTGCCGTCACACAGTCGGACCCAAAAATAAGCCATCCCATGAGGCTACATCCAGTACAAACATCTCATGGAGACTAGCAAATTCCATAAACACATAACACACAGTTCCTGTCATAACATGCCCCAACAGCTCATGTGCATCTCTATGCCACATACTGCAAAACCCTAGACCCATACATGACCCGTCATGCCACACCTCATAACTGTTGTCAATCAGCTATTGTCGGTTGAAGGTGACCGCCCCCCACAAATGCCCCCTTACCCCCTACACACTCACTAAAAACACATATACTGTCCTAACCTAAAAAAAACCACAGCCCTACGCACTTAACGTCATGACCAGAACCCCACCATTGGCTATGTGATGTTTTGCACAAATCCACTGCTTTATTGTGATGTTGTAGCTGTAGCAGAAAGGAGTGTCTGAGGGGGGGGGAGGAAAAAAGCCCCCTGCCTGCTGGTCCCCTCTGCAGAGTCACACATCATGGACAGGGAACATTGTCTGCATTGCGTCTCCCTTAAGGCAGCGTGCCTACTGACACGCTAGCCATCACACCCCTGTGTCCAAAGAAGCCAAGACGACAGTTACCAAAAGCACATGTGGCCTAAACAGCAACAGAAGGTAGACACTATCCCTTTACAGATAATAAAATACTTGCACACATGATAGGAAAACAGGGGCGACCTACACAACACTCCATTCTGTCATTGCTGGTGCAGCAACGGCAGTAGCCAGATTCTCAAATCCTTTACAGACAGGTGCTGAAATCTGCAATGTTCCTTACGTGCAAACCCCTGGAAGAGCATGACCAGTGCAAATGCACACGTGATCAAAGGTGCGCTTGGACCTGTATTGGATTGACACACGTAAGCACATAGCTGAGCAAACTACCTATGTGTGTTTCCTATACAATACACAACCCCCCGTTCAAACCCCTGATGGATATTGAAATCAGACATATAACCCACCAACTCAGGCTATCACTGTCCTTCACCAGTCAGTACCAGCAGATGTGCTTCCCTCAACATACCCCGTCACTATTTTCCTGGTTGTTGCCCACCACTGATGGCCTCCTATGTTGCTTCCCTTGCTCTGTCTGAACTCTACAGATCTTTTCCAAAGTGTACCAGATCTGATCCCCAAGCCCTCATCAGTGGTACACAAGGTGCACATGAAACTCTCACGTGTCACACACACGCGCCAGCAGTGCACATGTGCAGGTAAGGTGTGACATTCCTGTGCTGTCATTCCATACCACTGAGTTCATAACACATCACCTATTACCTGTACATATTGAGAATATGTGTCTGAATGTACCTGTGCAGACATTTCCAAACACTCCTCGGTTCAACACTGCTGCTGGCCATCTGAGGTGTTTATGGCTGCTGCATGCTGCACCTGCCCTAAATAATGGATATGAGATGACTGTCCTTACCCAATTCTGTTGCCACGTCAGTAGTATGTGGGTGTGTATGCAGAAGCTATTTTATGACTGTTGTGTTGGCCTCACACATCTTCTTCCTGTATAGTGTTCTCTGTGTTTCTATTAGTTGTAGTACAGTGAGATATATGTATTCTACCCCTAACCATGTTCCCATATGACTCAGCACTATCACATTAGCATTAGTGTGGGATGTGCATGACATGTTGCTTTATGAAGGTGTATTAGTGGAGAGGTATTTCATTGACCACCCTGTGTCCCATTCACAGCCAATCGATGTGCTCTGGAGCGGATTCGCTGTGCTGTGGAGCAGAACACCAGAGATGTTTGTGCTGAGCTCCGGACATTACATGAGGGGGTCGTAGCCATGCCACTAACTCGCATGTGTGAGGCCCTTGAGGGCATACGTGATGTTCTGATCCGAGCTGCACCTGCACCAGCACCACCAATGTATCCAGAGGAGGGTATAGCCTTGCCAGGGAGAGGGGCCCGACGTGGCAGGCGTGGCCGACCACGCCGTCAGTAACCTATGATAATATAGAAATGTACAGCAAGAAAGCAAAGGTTTCTCTTTGTTGCACTGTTCATTTTTAGCAACTATGTACATAGTTTTTTCTGTTATTGCGGCTTGGTTTGGGTTATATGTGAAAGAAGACATATGTGATTAGTATGTTGTATTTGTGTTATGTAATTGGCTTGGGGGGATCTTTGAAATGTATTACACACATGTTTGTAACAATAGTTTCATATGAGAGAATAGCTGTGACAATAAACAGCTGTCCAAAAATAGATACACTGTGTCTTTCCAAAGAGTGTCCATTTGGTCCCATGTGTATCTCTGAGAGGGGGGGTGGGAGGACCATATGATCTGCACCCATGTCCACTGCATAAGCTACTTTGCCACACGCATATACTATTTCCATGATGCACACATATGTAATGTTTCACTAGCACAATGTGTCACCACAGCCTCTGAGCTGCAGCGGCACAGTGTGCACAGACATCCATGTAGAACATGGATGTGGAACCGTGATACTGTGGAGCCGCAGACCAGTCAGGTTCTGAGGATATCCCTAATGTTTATGCTGGCGATATATATCAGCATTACAATTATTATGACCACCTTACTGGTTTGTGGCCCTCAAAGACTGGATTTTGAGAGCGCTGCCTTACACCTCTGTCATGTAAGATTGTTTTTGGGCTAGGTGCAGATGTCAGAGACATCGAATGGTTATTTGGAATGTGTAACATTGCTCCTTGTTTCTCACCAGCAGCAAAGGGTGGTGGCAAAGGCAATATGTTGTTGGTGGTGAGAGGTGAGGAGGAATATGACACACTCTAGGTAACATGTTTGATGTCTTGGACATCTGCGCCTTGCCCACTCACATTCCTAAATGGCAGAGGTGTAATCCAGGTCTCTCAAAAGCGAGCCCTGGAGGGCCAAACAATCAGTCATGCAGACAGGATATCTCCAATTCATATATATCTCTGGCATACTCATTAGGAATATTTCCAAAACCTGACTGGCCTGCGACTCTACAGAACCACGGTTCACCACCCTTGATGTGGACACAGGGGACTGTGTTATAAATGGCCTGTTTACGTTCCATAAACATCACCGTCTGCAACCCGTCATACACGACACTTTGGTGGCATATGTGGGACCCGTGCCCTTACCTATATTAGTGGTCACATGCCCCCCAACCCACCATAGGGATGCATGTTACAGAGGCAGACATGTGTGTGCTGCATATTTTGCCTGCTCATATATGTGAGAACATGTGGTTCATGTATATCCATCCCTGTGGCATGTACGTCTCTGGGGCAGCCACTACATTGTAATATATAATGCAGCACCCTGCTATCACACCCCTACACACATGAATTTCCAGACACACTGCATGTGGTGCCAATTGAGGTATCACACGCATGTTTACCCGTCAGGAATGTATGTGGCTGCACACATATGACATGCTGGCATCTATAGTCATATGCTACGTGAGACACGTGACCATTACAGGGTTCTGATAAAATAGTTTAATATTTACAAACAAAAATAAAACTATATACATATTTAGGGTAGGGGGAAAATGCCATCAACCACCCCCCCAAAACAAACCCTCCCCACCCCGCACACACACACCCGCCCTAAACACACTCCCACACACTACCCCCGAACCCCCACATGACCCCACCCTCCCTCAGCCTGCCCCATGATGGCGGACAGGGCAGCACAGGGCACATGTGTGGACGTCACAGGCACCATCAATAATGCCTGTGACGCCCTTCAGGGGGTGGCTGCCGACATGGCAGATGCTCAATGTCAGCAACCACCCTCTCCATGGCTCCCGCCATCCATTCCTGCAGGTGCACCAACCGGTGCACCCTCTGCTCCAGTGCATCCAGAGCCTCACACAGATGTACAACACATCTGCCACCACACACACACATTGTTCCTGGTGGTTGTGTGGTGGCATCTGCGTGCAATGTGTGTGGGGCCCTGGATGTTGGAGCCACCTGCCCTTGATGGCGGGAGCCCACAGTGCCCTGTGCTGCACTGTCCTCAATGTCACTCTCCCAGGCACCCTGCGGCCACTCTTCCCCCCCTGACTCCTCCCCAACACCCCCTACCACCTCCCCCCCACCCACATCACCTGCACCCTCACCCCCCCTTGTGACCCTGGCACCCACACCTTCCATCCCAGCATCCCCCATGACCCCCTCCGCTGTGTCTTCCTCAGGACCCTCTGCCTCCTCCCCACTGGTGTCCAGGACTACCACCTCCACGGCAGCGCGGGAGGTGGGCCTTCGGAGGGCATAGGCAGAGGTGCAGGGGTCTTCGTCACTGTCATCACCATCTGTGGAAGATGACAGTCATCAGCACACGTAGATGTGTGTGACACATCACATGTACCCATGCAGGTACCATGCACACTGATGGGCCACTGTGACCTCTGATGGTGGGCAGCCACGTCATCAATACGCACCATCACCATGTGATGATTCTGCATTCTTCACGCGCTCAAGGTATGCGCCATGGTGCAGGCGCAGCTCCCTCCCTTTCTTTCTCAGATCCTCGACCTGTGTGTGTGAGAAAATATGGGTGGGAGCATGAGTGAGCACTTACGTCTGGTGGGTGGGCAACATAAACATAGAACAGTGTGTCCTGGGTCTGGACACTTCAGCTCCACTGATGTGTGTTTCATGTATAGCATAGTTCAACACCTGTCACAGGGGATCTTCATGGGCACATGGAATGTGTTATCACATGTGGACAACACCATTACCAACTGAGCCTATTCACCAATGTTGGTCATCGTCACATATGTCAGTCTCTGGAGCCATGCCATGGTGCTTGCGTGATGCTACTAGCTGTCCAATATTTGTATCTCTTGTTGTGTATGTTTAGCACACCAGGAGCGGGTGAAGGGATACATTGGAGCAGTTGCTGAATGTGACAGAACCCAAGGGGGAGAGGGATGTTTGTTAATTTGTTCATCCTGCTGTGTCTGGAGACCACCTGTTACAGGCAATGAACTATGCTATCAGCAGCTACCAACATGGCTAAGTCACACATGTGGGAAACAGTGGGATGAGGAGGGCAGGAAAGGGTTACAAAACTGATCATGTGCTGTGGAGGGTCTGTACCTCCACCCATGTTGGCTGGCCATCCTGTGTGAGAGTCAGGTTGGGGTGTAGTATGTATGGGGTATGTTTGGTAGAGCAGCCTAAACAAACATACAACACCTGCAGGTGCCCTTATCTGAGCTTACCGTGCCCATGTAAGCTGGTGTAGGTAGCTGCGTCCACAAATGTAGTCTATATGTCAGGTGTGTACTTGACACCATGACTCTGCCATGACTCTCATATTGTGTGTCTCTACATGGGCTAACAGTGAATGCTGCTATCTACGTTACATAACAGGTTGAACCACTCAGTGCTCCAGTCGTTGCGAGATGGGGCAATAATGAACCCACATGCAAACATTTTAAAGATCTGAATAGTTGATGAGGCAGTGGCCTTTGTTGCGTACTCTGCAGATGTTAAGTCACATCTCCTGCACAGTCAGGGGTATGATGTGTCCTGTGTGCATTTGCAGCATGCGACTGTTGACAGACTACAGGTACCGACATTTCCTGTGTTCACTGAGAGAGTGAATCTACCTTATGCCAAATGTGTGGCTGTGACCGTAGCATGACATGCTCATGAGTAAATATTGTGTGGGGTGCATAAGGCAATGTATAAATGTCTCCACCACTATGACTCGATGATGTGATTGCAGGATGTTATTTCACAAACACAGTCATACACCCTATGGATGTCGTCTAAACGGCCACCAAGTGCGTCAGCATCCGCTGGCCAGGCAGCAGATGGGGTCACATGTCTCTGGAGGTGTTGTAAGTCTAGGTCTTGCAGGTTGCAGGCCTCTCATGAATATTTGATTCTACAGGATGGGATGACATTGGTTGGGCAGTGAGGGGTTTTGATGGAGCAGCAATGCAGCTTTAGTGGACCAGGACTCACTCTGTTTGGAAACCAATGTTTGTTAAGTAATGGGGTACGTCACAAACATTTTTCCATATGCATGAGAGAAGGGGTTCCAGGCCTGTTGAGTGGCCCACATAAGCTATCACAGCCACCCCATGGCACATGAGGGCCCTATGGAAGGTGACAGAACACACAACCCACAACAACTACGCTTTCACACCAGCGGGAGGGGCAAAGCATCTACAGCCATCAGTAGACAGTCTCTGTGGTGTTGTGACGGGGGATCATTCTGCCATACATTTCCTTCCTCCCCCAACAATACGTCTGAAGCTAACCACACATACAGTGGATACACCTGGATCATATGTGTTAACAGAGTGCATCACAAACGTTAGTGCATGTGTAGGTCTTTAATGATCATGTGGCCTCTCGCACTCAGGGGTTGCAATGGGGTCTATGCAGACAATGCAGTGGCATGTAAGCAATATAGGAATTAGTGTTCCCAGTTGAGGGGGGCCTCATCCAGTGCTTATTAGTTCTGAGCTGGGAGGGCTGCCTTGTAACATTACGGATTTGCATATTCCGGACGTACAAAGATGTATGACTCCTGAGTTGGCCAGAGTTGAACTCCTCACCAAAGTGGGTAAATTTTTCAAAAGATGTGTGGAACAGCACAACACCAAAACGTTTGTATGGCTAAGAATAGTGCTTTGCAGGGGACTTGACAAACACCAAATGGATCTGCTGCTGTTTTGAAGACACACACAGTTAGGGTGCATCTTCACAAGGTGACACAGAGCTCTGTCCTCTTTGTTATGTTACCTATACCATAGCTACATCACTGTTGTTGCAAAGTCAAATTCCAGTGACTTGTAGACGTGAATGTCACACATTACTATCAAGGATCATATCTATGAGGTCAGAGGGCTTGTTTTGGAGCTGCCTCTACTGACATATGCTCGTGCCTTGGTTGGAGGTTTAGAGATCATGTGCGGCACAGGCCACTTTGCCCACACCAGTTTAACATGCTATCTGAGGTGTGACTATTTATGGGAAGCTGTGCCCTTCATCAGTGTCACTGATCTCAACCATCAGTCCAGGCACATGGTATGGGGTTTCCATTGTCTGTGACATCTGGGATACAGTCAGATGTTTCCACTCACTAGGTAAATCATGTAACCACTGCGCAGGTCTCATATGGAGACATGCGTATAGAAACACATGCACCGTTGATGCCATGTGACGTAGCAACTCATGCATCTCATGAGGTGCGAGATGCGTCTGTTGTATGTTTGTCCAACCACGTTGCACAATGCCATGACAGTGACGGTGAGTCAGGTATGTCTTTGTTTGGCAGGTATGTAGCCCTGAACCGAGCAGCTCCAAGGTTCGCATAGGAGTCTGACTACATTGCTCAAAATAGCTGATTGGGCCTACATATTGGACTTCAAACATTGTGCAAGGGAGAGGTGCATGGACATGCGTTAGTGACTGTGGCTGGATGTGGCATACGTCCACGTTGTGACTACCAAATAAACCCCTAGTACGGAGCACACCAGCAAACACAAACATGCACTTTCTACATACTGTGGCTGCTGTGGCACCGTTGTGGGGAGAACATATGTGAGATTGTTGTTTCCCTGATGGGGGGAATAACAAGACCTTCGGTGTGGTTGTGGACAAAGAGGATGTGTGTATGCATCGATTTGATCTACACAACACAGCCATTTCTGTGTGTGTGGGTTAGCAATTATGTGTTGTCGATAGCTCATGTGGAATGTCATCAGGATCAGAAACTGTTTCACCTCTCTGAGATGTCAGATGTGTGTGTGACCTCAATCAACCATATTTTTGACTGGTTTTTCTTTTTTATTAACAAGTTATGTTAGTGATGGGATACCTCTTCCATTGCTCTGTGCGTTAAACGATGTGTTGACCCAGTACTTATGTGAGGTGAGGTCTGCCACATGATTATCCCCACTATTGTTTGGGGGCCGACGGCTATGTGCATGACGCCTTTACCCTCTGGTATGATGGACAGAGTCCAGGGTTCTGATGTTATTTGCCTACATCTGTTGTTGATGTGTCCTAACTTTCCTTGACTTGTGGTCCGTTTCTTCCCCTGCAGTGCCATGGAGGTTAGGTACTCCAACACAGAGACCAATGCACTGTAGGGGCTGAGGCTGCTGAGTCTGCTGCAGCTAACAAGCTATTGGCTTCTTAAGCATATTAGCATTTTGAGCCTTTATAGAAGCTTGTACTGCAGAGTGGAGTTAACTAACATAGGAATGTCTTAACAATTCCTTCGTCATGGTGACGTGTTTTTATACAGCTCTCATCTTTGCAGGATCATGAATATGTGATGGGTTCATCACAGCAACATTGTAGTGCTGCTTTCTAGACATACGTTTGTCAACAGTACAGGGGATGTTGACCACTTAACCTGCACACATTGTTGCAGGTGACAAACTTGAGGGCAGGAAGATGTATGTGACCCAATAGCAATGTCTGGTACTCTACCTTTGCATGACACACAGTAGGAGGCTGCCCTGATCACATCATGTGAAATTTACAGGACATGCATGACCGTGCCTTTGAGTCTGGTTCTTTGTGATGTGGGACATGTGCACACAACAATAGTACATGTGTTTGGAAGACCCATCAGGAACATACCCATGTTCTCGATGTAGGCACCTGTCATGTCAGAGAGCACGAATGTATGGGCGACCAATCAATCTCACACAAATAAAGCTTTACACACCCTGACAGGGGTTTGGGTGGCATCATGTTTGTAAACATTATGTCCCCCCTAGCACACTTAACCATGACAGAGTGATTTGGGAGGGATTCGACCTGCAGACCAGTTGACAGCGGCACCTGTGGTTTTGTGCATAGGTGGTAGGGGCAATCATCCACCTTCTCTAAAGGTGTCTCCGTATAATGTGCTGTAGTGGCAGGATGTCTTGGCCCTATGATTTGTACACATACTGGAAGATCTATGTATCCCATGGCCTGTGCTCACATCGTGTTACTAATGACATGGGCACGCCCCCAATGACATGGTTTTTACAATTCTGCCAGGACATATATTTTATGGAGGACATTCTCCACTTCGTACAGGCACGCTTGTCCTTGGAAGGTATATTGTTCCCCTCTGAGATGTTACAGTCATCACACCCCTCAGGTGAATGCATGGTAACAATGTATGTAGGCTCAGGTAACATGATGTTGTGATACCAATTGGCCACACTATCATTGTGCTATGGTATTGGTGTGAACATACGAGTAATCAGCCAAACACATGTTGCATTTGTCATTGACAGTCATGCAATTGTTACACCAACCGGTGTTGCATTTTGGATGATCTGTGTTTGAACGTAGCTTGTGCCTGCCACATGGTCACATGGCACATTGTGATCAATGGCCACAGTCCTCTGTTCAAACAACACTGATGATGTCTGTGTATGAGTAGTGGCCCACGCCAGGTGGCCACAGCATGGAGCAGGTTTAATGCAACAGGATGAGGCATGTCTTACATCATGGGGTTCCATAGTGGTTTTGGGGTCTTGCCACTCACACTGGCCTTCTATGTTTCGAATGTCCACCTCAATGGCAATGCCATTGACAGTACACCTCTCATGATGGGTATTTTCCTTTGTGAGCCATAACCATTTGGTTTAGGTTACATGAGATGCACGGGTGAAAGAGTATGGGCTTGCAACACGTCTTGGTGCTAGGCCACGTTGGTGGGGAAGAGGTTACTCAGGTTGGCTCATGTGTCCTGCATGCCACTCTTGGCTGATATCCCCCTGCCCATACATTTCAACATATTTGGTGATAGCCATCACCTATGTCGAGAGCAACAATGGTTGTCAGTGACAGAGACAATACCTGCACATGCACCACATATGTTCTGGAAGCAAGGGGGCCTTCCCCATGGTTGATGTGGCATCAGAACCCAATCTGACACCGGGGGTGGTGTAACAAGGTGTGTTTTCATTTCCGCCAGACGTTTCATTGTGTTGGTGCAATGTACCTTGGGGAATATTTCATTTCTAGGATATTTGCAGGACTGCAGAGAAACAAAATGACAGTGGCACAGGGGGATCCGTACCATACACTTTTATAAGCAAGGCCAGGTACAATGACCCGCTTAATCTGTGGGAAGCCATTACGTGGGCCAAGTGTTTTTGGACAGGAAACCTAACCATACACAGGTGCTGTGGGTTGCTTACAATAGCTTTCCTATACAACATTGTAGACTGTTTGCATACACGCTCTGTCGGTACTAATGACACCCACATGTATGGAGAACATCCTGCTGGTGCTGTGCCATTTTGTGTTCCCATTGAGACCTGCATACATAGTTGCATCTGTGGACATGTGTGCAGTGACACCTATCTGCAGTGTGACTGCCAGCCTAAACGCATCAAAACAATACCCTGGGGCCCCCTTGCATGACGTTGCCTGACCATGCCACATTGAGAATGACAATGATGGTGTACTTGCTAACCCCGGTAACCCTGTTTTGGTCTTGCAAGCCATTTGTTGTGACGTCACCTACACATGTCCTGGACAACGGTCCCAATGGCAACATCATATTCTACCAAACGTCACTGATTTGTTCCTACAAGGAACATTGTATGGGTGTCCATATTCACCTTGCCAGGGCCCACTCCCATGACATTTGGGTTTATGCACGTCCCAGGATAACAATGTTTCACATGGGGTACGTGCAAGCTGTGTAGGGACTACTTATAACACTGTTGTTGGAAAGAAGACTGTGCGTGACAGACGTAGTAATGACCCAGTCTGGCCTATATCTTGTAGAAATGTCACTATGACCTAAGACCTGTATGATAACAGCAGGTGTATTTTGATAAACCATGGACAGACACCAAACAAACACACTACGCAATTGCCACCTGTGCTCATGTGGCTGCTTGTGTCTGTGGTGTCCAACCACAAGAGGTGACTGTAGCTTTCCTACAACATCAGTTCTGTTCACCTGCTACAAGGTAATGGATTTGTAGGAGGTGTGAGGATGGGTAACCTAACTATGCATAAAGTGAGGGGAATATGGCTCTGTTACAGCCTTTGGGAATATCTTTGCCTAGGTCATGGAGATGTTGTACCTATACACACATCAACATGTGCACATAGCTTTTCATCGTGATACATCACAGACATGTGTGATGAGATAGTGACCTCACAGACTATGTGAGAGGTGCAACTTACCTGTCATAAACTACCACAACATGTGACTGCCATACCCACCAATTCAATGTGGCCTACGGCCCCATGGGGGTTGCGTGTTGTGCCACACATCATCAGCTGCATATCCCATTGCAGTGGGATAATAGACAAGCGACCTTACACAGGTCATAGGACTCCTGGAGATAGGGAGAATGTATTGAACTGGTTAGGCACACACAACCATATCACCAGGGTGCGTGATAGACCACTGTGATGGCCTCACTTAACTCCTGGGGAAAGAGATGCTCTATTAAACTCTTTATTCACACACAACCATATCAACAGGGTACGTGATAGCCAAGTGTGGTGGCCTCACTTAACTCCTGGGGAAAGGGAGGATCTATTAAACTCTTTATTCACACACAACCATATCACCAGGGTACGTGATAGCCGACTGTGATGGCCTCACTTAACTCCTGGGGAAAGGGAGGATCTATTACACTCTTTATGCACACACAACCATATCTCCAGGATGAGTGAAAGGCCACTGTGATGGCCTTTCAGGACTCCTGGAAATAGGGAAGATGTTTTGAACTGTTTCAGCACACAAAACCATATCTCCAGGATACATGAAAGGCCACTGGGATGGCCTTTCAGGACTCCTGGAAATAGGGAAGATGTAATGAACTGTTTCAGCACACAAAACCATATCTCCAGGATGAGTGAAAGGCCACTGTGATGGCCTATCAGGACTCCTGGAAATAGGGAAGATGTTTTGAACTAGTTCAGCACACTAAACCATATCTCCAGGATACATGAAAGGCCACTGTGATGGCCTTTCAGGACTCCTGGAAATAGGGAAGATGTAATGAACTGTTTCAGCACACAAAACCATATCTCCAGGATTATTGAAAGGCCACTGTGATGGCCTTTCAGGACTCCTGGAAATAGGGAAGATGTTTTGAACTAGTTCAGCACACTAAACCATATCTCCAGGATACATGAAAGGCCACTGTGATGGCCTTTCAGGACTCCTGGAAATAGGGAAGATGTAATGAAGTGTTTCAGCACACAAAACCATATCTCCAGGATGAGTGAAAGGCCACTGGGATGGCCTTTCAGGACTCCTGGAAATAGGGAAGATGTAATGAACTGTTTCAGCACACAAAACCATATCTCCAGGATGAGTGAAAGGCCACTGTGATGGCCTATCAGGACTCCTGGAAATAGGGAAGATGTTTTGAACTAGTTCAGCACACTAAACCATATCTCCAGGATACATGAAAGGCCACTGTGATGGCCTTTCAGGACTCCTGGAAATAGGGAAGATGTAATGAACTGCTTCAGCACACAAAACCATATCTCCAGGATACATGAAAGGCCACTGGGATGGCCTTTAGGGACTCCTGGAAATAGGGAAGATGTTTTGAACTAGTTCAGCACACACAACCATATCTCCAGGATACATGAAAGGCCACTGGGATGGCCTTTCAGGACTCCTGGAAATAGGGAAGATGTAATGAACTGTTTCAGCACACAAAACCATATCTCCAGGATGAGTGAAAGGCCACTGTGATGGCCTTTCAGGACTCCTGGAAATAGGGAAGATGTTTTGAACTAGTTCAGCACACTAAACCATATCTCCAGGATACATGAAAGGCCACTGTGATGGCCTTTCAGGACTCCTGGAAATAGGGAAGATGTAATGAACTGTTTCAGCACACAAAACCATATCTCCAGGATACATGAAAGGCCACTGTGATGGCCTTTCAGGACTCCTGGAAATAGGGAAGATGTTTTGAACTAGTTCAGCACACTAAACCATATCTCCAGGATACATGAAAGGCCACTGTGATGGCCTTTCAGGACTCCTGGAAATAGGGAAGATGTAATGAACTGTTTCAGCACACAAAACCATATCTCCAGGATACATGAAAGGCCACTGTGATGGCCTTTCAGGACTCCTGGAAATAGGGAAGATGTTTTGAACTAGTTCAGCACAAACAACCATATCTCCAGGATACATGAAAGGCCACTGGGATGGCCTTTCAGGACTCCTGGAAATAGGGAAGATGTAATGAACTGTTTCAGCACACAAAACCATATCTCCAGGATACATGAAAGGCCACTGGGATGGCCTTTAAGGACTCCTGGAAATAGGGTAGATGTTTTGAACTAGTTCAGCACAAACAACCATATCTCCAGGATACATGAAAGGCCACTGGGATGGCCTTTCAGGACTCCTGGAAATAGGGAAGATGTAATGAACTGTTTCAGCACACAAAACCATATCTCCAGGATGAGTGAAAGGCCACTGTGATGGCCTTTCAGGACTCCTGGAAATAGGGAAGATGTTTTGAACTAGTTCAGCACACTAAACCATATCTCCAGGATACATGAAAGGCCACTGTGATGGCCTTTCAGGACTCCTGGAAATAGGGAAGATGTAATGAAGTGTTTCAGCACACAAAACCATATCTCCAGGATGAGTGAAAGGCCACTGTGATGGCCTTTCAGGACTCCTGGAAATAGGGAAGATGTTTTGAACTAGTTCGGCACACTAAGCCATATCTCCAGGATACATGAAAGGCCACTGTGATGGCCTTTCAGCACTCCTGGAAATAGGGAAGATGTAATGAACTGTTTCAGCACACAAAACCATATCTCCAGGATACATGAAAGGCCACTGTGATGGCCTTTAAGGACTCCTGGAAATAGGGTAGATGTTTTGAACTAGTTCAGCACAAACAACCATATCTCCAGGATACATGAAAGGCCACTGGGATGGCCTTTCAGGACTCCTGGAAATAGGGAAGATGTAATGAACTGTTTCAGCACACAAAACCATATCTCCAGGATACATGAAAGGCCACTGGGATGGCCTTTAAGGACTCCTGGAAATAGGGTAGATGTTTTGAACTAGTTCAGCACAAACAACCATATCTCCAGGATACATGAAGGCCACTGGGAGGGCCTCTCAGGACTCCTGGAAATAGGGAAGATGTTTTGAACTAGTTCAGCACACTAAACCATATCTCCAGGATACATGAAAGGCCACTGTGTTGGCCTTTAAGGACTCCTGGAAATAGGGTAGATGTTTTGAACTAGTTCAGCACAAACAACCATATCTCCAGGATACATGAAAGGCCACTGGGATGGCCTTTCAGGACTCCTGGAAATAGGGAAGATGTAATGAACTGTTTCAGCACACAAAACCATATCTCCAGGATACATGAAAGGCCACTGGGATGGCCTTTCAGGACTCCTGGAAATAGGGAAGATGTAATGAACTGTTTCAGCACACAAAACCATATCTCCAGGATACATGAAAGCCACTGGGATGGCCTTTCAGGACTCCTGGAAATAGGGAAGATGTAATGAACTGTTTCAGCACACAAAACCATATCTCCAGGATACATGAAAGGCCACTGTGATGGCCTTTAAGGACTCCTGGAAATTGGGTAGATGTTTTGAACTAGTTCAGCATAAACAACCATATCTCCAGGATACATGACAGGCCACTGTGATGATCTTACAGCACCCCTGGGGATAGGGATATTGTTTTGTACTTTGACAGCACACAGACCAATATCACCATGATGACAGGTGAGCCAGTGTGATGGCCTCTCTAGTCCCCTGGTGATAGGGTGTATGTATTACATTGCTTGAGCACACACAACCGTATCTCCAGGGTGACTGATAGCCCACTGTGATGAGCTCTCAGGACCACTGGGGATAGGGGGGCATATTGAACAACATTGGCAAAAACAACCAGATCACCTGGGTGATTGACATACCATTAATGCTTTGCTTCACATGCCCTTTCTGTGGACGGAAAGGATTTTTGCTGCAGCTACACATTTCACCATATTCATATGATGTGATTTGGATCTAATTAAGCTGATCTATAGGTTTGCTTTATTACAGTATGTGTTGGCACGTCCACAGCAGCAACTGCCAGGTAATAAGGCTAGCATCATGACCTGTGTGACCATATCCATCACCACCTGGGTACAGGTCAAACCTGTCACATGTTATACAAAGACAATATGGGATGTATGTTCAGCTGCAGCACATTACTGACACACAATACCTGACCCCAACAGCATGAGGATCTGCAATGCACACAGGCTCTAGATATATATGTCTATTTCTAATGA
The DNA here is from genome assembly GCA_033557465.1 of Ichthyophis bannanicus. Lineage (NCBI taxonomy): Eukaryota > Metazoa > Chordata > Amphibia > Gymnophiona > Ichthyophiidae > Ichthyophis > Ichthyophis bannanicus. Next base: position 1,465,483,081 of record CM066032.1, on the reverse strand, counting down.
CCTGTCCCCATCCACTTACCTCCCTTGGGAAGTCAGCTTCTCTATTGAATCTTCTCTGTAGCCGTTCCCAGGCCCTGCGGACCTTTCTGCTGTCCCTGTACCTGTTTTGCCCGGGGAAGAGCTTATCCTGCCTTGTGGAAATCAGGCGAGACAGGATGCGGAGCTCCCGAGGAGTGAATGCAGGCTTTCTTGTTCTGGTCGCCATTTTGAGATATTATCACCTGATTGCACGCAGCGTCATTGACGCGCATGCGCCCCGCAAATGCCACACATTTCCAATGTTTTACGTGCAACTGCGCCCCGCAAATGGTGCAGTTTAGGGACGTATGACGTCCAACTGCGCCCCAAAAATTGGCGCACTTTGGCGACGTAACACGTCTCATTGCGCTCCGCATCTGCTGCATGTTTTATACATTTTTTGTGCCACAGCGTCCCGCAACTGGCGCAATTTATAAACATATGACGTTCAACTGCACCCCGCACATTGTTTTGCGGAACGAGTTGCGCACATGCGCACCACAACTGCAATATACAGTGCTGTGTGTCTCTTATTTAAAACACATAAATATTTCATGACCTTATGGTTTTGACACATTTGGGACTTGAACTTATCATCACTTCCACACTGGTTCTTAGGCATTTGTTTGATGTGATGTGCTACGCCTTTCACATTGCACTGACTGCCACTACAACTGCTACTTCAACAAGGTGTTTTGAGGGACCATCAAATTGGCCTATCAGGCACCCTGGTGATATGGGGAAATGTGTCGCAATAGATGATATTCACTACTCCATCTCAATGTCAACCCATAAATTATGTATGTGATGGCATGGGGGGGGGGGGGGGTTTGCATCTGCACATGCTACATCCACATTAGGTTGCATAGCACACATATTGAGCTTATTGAGATTGGCATGCGATGGACATGGATGTAGATGTTAGGTGGATGTGCTGACATACAGAGTGAGTGGCTGGGGTGTGCGCCACATTCACTGTCATACCTACCTATGTTACAGACGTCGTGTTTTCCTTCACACCGTCAGCCTAATCTATATGACTTGCTGGCACATTACTATCTACTATCAACAGTGGTTTGTGTGGCCTTTGCTTTTTGGATTTGTTTTTTGAACAAACACACTGTGACAATGCAATAACCTAGTGTGGCACATCAGGTACCCTATGAGTCACTTCAGAGAGGACAATATGAGGTGCAGTGTCCACAACAGCACCTTCTAATGTTCAAATAAACGAACCTTATAGGGTACTTTTGAGGAACCTTCATGCTACAGCATTGAGGGTGTTGTTGGTGGCACCACCAAATGACATTACAAAGGGAAGAGGCCTCAGAGAGCCATATTAGATTAGACCACTGTAGAATCAGAGGCATTACCTATGTCTCTACACGTTGTGACGTCACAGGGGGCGAAATCTCCATAGCTCTGTGTATGAGAGACACTCCTCCTTGAACCCCTAGGCCAGTCTGCTGATCAGTATAGCCCTAATTAATATGCATGAGATCTATAGGCATCAGAGCTACCCTGGCAACCTCACAGATTTGTGGCCCTACAGGTCTGTATTTTTAGACCCCTGTCTTACACCTCTGTCATTTAGGTGTGTGACTGTACAAAGTGCAGATGTCAGTGACATGAAAAGCATATATACTCACTGTGACATACTTCCTCAATTCTCATGACCACCATGCAGTTGTATAATCAATAAGATGTTGGTGGTGGTGAGAGGCAGAGAAGCATGTTACACAGTTTATGTGAACTTTTTGATGTCTTGCACATCAGCACCTTGCCCACTTACAAACGTTAATGACAGAGATGTTTGGCAGGGTTGTTGATGGCCAGCCCTGGAGGGCCACACACCACTCCGTTTGGCAAGACATCTGTAATGCATATATATCTCATGCATCTTCATTTGTACTAACATAAACACACGTCATGGCTAGACTTTCACGGAGGACTGCTTCAGAACCACTGCCATAGCTGCTAACACACCCCTGGCTGGCTACAGTTTGAGTATGGGCCAACACATGACCTGTTTGCTTTCTTTACCAAGATAGACTTCAAACACACATACCCATGATGCACTGCACATGTAAATAAGCAGTCTACAAATATAAGCAATATGGTTTATGCAGCCACTGAAACACCTACGTATGAACATGATTAATGAGCGTGTAGGTTAATGACACAGAGTTAGTCTTGGACATCACATTGTGCGGCTCCTGTGCTCACCCTGAATGTGAGAGGGTGCAGAGGGTGCAGTCCTTATCTGGCAAACCCATATAACCTGATTGCGTTGTGGCACTCCAGGACGGAATTTGAGGGACTCGCCTGTACATAATGTCCATTGCTCTGGTTTGTGTGCGGTGTGGGGTAAAATGTAGGTGTTGAGACCATGCTTATGTTCTCTGCAGTAAAGCAGTGTGTGAACTCTCACTGTTTAGTGGTGGTTAAAAATATGGGTACTGGGTTGCCAGGAACCACAGCTGTGATTTGAACCTGTGAACCTCTAGTCATACAGTCACTGGCTGTGTCTGCTGCACCACACTGTGCCCACAGAGACAGTGCAGTATCTGGAGATAGGAAACCTGGCCGCACGAGCCTGACACCCTGCTCTGCATAGGTTTACTGTGGGCACGTTTTCTTTGTATGGGGACAGAGGTGCAGAACACACACAAATATGTCCTCCAAATAGGTGCAGTCACAGAAATAAACCAAACAGTGCATCAGTGATATCACTGGAAAACCTGATATGCACTCCCAGGACAGTTCCATTACATTGCAGTGCTTTTGAATGCGTCCACGGACCATAGACCCTTCCAATATTCATTTCAATTCTTTGGAGCTTTCCTGGGAGTGTTTATTATTGTTGCCCATTAATAGCAGTGTTGCCCAGCAGAATTAAGATTTTCGCATACTTGGTTGTGGTTATTTTCATGTTAAATTAGCGAGTTTGTTCTGTGCACATGTTTCACACTGCTCACGTTTTTTGGGTTTCCACGATTTTGCTGTACATTGCTGACGGAAATGGTTTCTCTTCCCTTTAAATCACCTCTAACGCGGGTGTTTCACTGGCGGTATTTTTTCCTTGTAAATTCGGGCACGCTCCTGTGCGGGGAGTCTCTCCCCTCCCACATTCCACCCATTGACCCCATCTCTGCGCCCCTCGGGGGCCTTCCTCCGCCCTCATTTCGCCTTTCCACGCCTCTATCGCACATGAGCGCCCCGCAAACGTGCGTGTTTTCGGCGCACGCGTGCGGGACCCGTTAATGTGCCGCGCACGCGTACGGGGTGCTTAAGAGCACTTATATGCATCATTTTAGGGCGCTCATGTGCGCACCGCACAAGTGCCCCGTTTAGTAAACATACCCCTTAGTTGTTTAAGAATTTTAAGCTTGAAATAAATTTTCTTTGTGGTATTTCTGATATGGGTATCCATTGTAAGGTGTTTATCTAGAATAACTCCTAAATATCTTACTTCATTCTTTATTTTAATTTCTTGGTTTTGGAGTGTTATGTGTGGGGGGAATTTTTAGCACTTCAGTTTTTGAATGGTTTATTTGGAGGTTTTGGGCATTTAGCCAGGTTGTAATTTCATTGAAGCAATCGGACAAGAGCTGATTGGTAAGTTAGGGATCGTGAATGGGATGTCAAAGACAGAATGTCTGAAAAAAAAGCATGTAGGTGCAGGTTCAGGCACGATTTCAGAAACATTATTTCAGAAACATGGACATTTATGGAGATGTCTCCATAGATGTCCCCAGAAAAGCATTTCACAACAGGGATGTCTAATAGTCAAATAATTAAAGAAATGAATTAGGAACCAGGAGGACAAGGGTTTAAATCTCAGTGAGGGCCCTTGTGATCTTAGGCTAGTCACTTAATTGTTCATCTTTTCTACACCCTTTGGATGTTTTAAGGCCACAACAAGCTATTTCCTGATGCATGTTCATGCCTGAAGGAAGTCTAAACATGGACATGCCTGCAAATGTCTCCGTTTCTGAAATCCAACAAGGATGTCTATATTCATAGCACTGCTCCAGACAAGCCTTCATCATGCCCCCTGCCTACTTGGACATCTTCACACCGAAGGCATCTCAAAACATCATTTGTAAAATGGCTCCAAAGATGTCTCTGTGATTTTGAGATCCATGTGCACGTCTTTGGATATCCAAATCACGGTTAAGGGGTATATTTACTAAAGAGCGTTAAGGGCGCACCAGTTAGCAAGCATTAACGGCAGTGGTAAAGTGTTATCGTGTGGTAAAGGTCAGGTGGGGCATAGGCGTTCCGGCATTAAGGGCATTTGGCTCTACTTATCGGGTGCTAAGAGGACACTGGGTGGTAAGGTGTCCAGCAGGCATCTTAATGCCTGAAAATGGCAGTTTCCTCACCACAGGATAAGGGAACCCTGTGAAAGTCACATTTTAGGTGATAGAAGGAAAGGTAAGAGGTGATGGGCTTGTCAGATCCATATGTAACCTACGTGTTAGTCAGTAAGTGGGATGAGCATGTGGTAGGCATCTGTACTGTATCAGTGAGGGGTGCCTATATAATCTGCTATAATGTGAGTGAGTGGCATAGGATTGGGAAGAAGCATGCTCTGGAGGAGCTAACATCGCCACAATGCGGGCATCAAAAGGATGAATGAACAGCAGTGGAGACATGCAGATCATTCACAGGAGAGGTGTGAGTGATGCATCCAAATGTTTAAAATGTTCCTGTGTGGGCCATGGTGAAGCAGCTGGGCATATGCTGATAGATAGGCTGGAGGATGGATGGCGGTAGATGAGAGTGCAGTATGGCCTTGCTGCCCTGATGTACCTAATGTGCCTGCACAAATGCAGTTGTAGTGAGTGTGAAAAAATAGTAGCTGTGCCACAGAGAAGTTCCAATTACCAGCTATATGGGTATGTGTGATAAGGAAGCTTATCATAGCTCAGGAAGGAGCTATAGGAAAGGTGAAGTGACTCTGAACAAGCAACCTGTCAGTTCTGGTAGAAATAAGAAAACAGAATTTTCCCATAAAAGACTACCAGTCCCAGAATGCACCAGGTTTCCAACAGCCATTAGAGAAGCTGAAGTGGGGAAACCTGTGTTCAATCAGGAGGGCTATGAGGTAATCCCTAAGCACTCATCTCAAAGGGCAGGGCCTGATTCAGCACAGCTGCGCTGTGTTAGGGAGGAGCACTCATCTAAGCAGAATAAAGGTAGAGTTTATTCTACAGAAAATTATCCTCAGGATCCTTATCCTCATCATCTTCATGATCAGCTTGGATATTCTCAGTTTCATCTGGAGGATCATCAGAAGCAGAAGCCAAACTGGACGGACAGAGAGGGCAAGAAACCCTTTGGAAGAAAGAAGAGAAAAGCCTTTGGGAGATCTAGAGGAGTCCGGAGCAGTACGTATACTGGGAGGCATTCCAAGGGCCAGCATACACCATTGGACTGGGAAAGCCAGAGGAATGGTGCTGCAGGGCTAGGAATCTCCAGATGGTATCTGTGAGGGAGACGGCTGCACGTGGAAGGGACCCTAAGACCCGTGCCAGAAGGTATGTGAAGAGAGATCCAGTGTCCAGGGATCTGGATTGGAAGGCTGGACATAAGAACTGGACTACATACTGGCCAGGCTATATAGAGAGGAACTCTAACAGCAATGGAAGCTCAGGTATGAACACTGATCTATGCCCTAGCTATAACCTTGAAAGACAGCAGGGAAACAAGTATTCTCCTGAAAGTGCTCCATTGAGAAATTCATCTGTGCCAATCCATGATATTGAGCCCATGATTGTTGAAGAAGGGGGAGACGTGGCAGATGAAGAATGTGTTTACATGGACTGCTCTCTGTCTAAACTCCTTTGGTAGTTTTCTGTTATAAATCACAGCAACCATCACAAAGAAATACAAACTTGTTCTTTAATCTACTCAGAAAAGCTCCTGAGTAGGATTTTTAGCCCCGCAGTAGAGCAGCAAGGGGTTTCAGCTGGGTAACTGCTAGCAATTGAGCCTTACCTAATTGCTTGTGAGCTCTGAGGGAATCACTTCTGAATCTATGTGGGAAGATATAAGAAGTTAACCTGAAAAGAACAGTTTTTCCTTTCTTTGTGGATTTTGTTTGTTGTTTGATACGTGCTAAGAAAATATTAGCTAAAGCCTACAGAAAAGACCAGTTTGTTACCAACCAGGTCTTATTTCTTTTGCTTTGATTGCCTGACAAGTTCAAATGTTGTTTTCCTGATTTTGTTTTTCCAAGTTTAACACTGAAAGCATGTAACCTGATTTATGTGCTACCAAGCATATCTGTGTTGGGAGTAATATCCCCTTAAATAAATTTCTTATTGGCTTTACACTTGAGCACAACTAAATTATTGTGAGCAGCTGTGTCGGGTGTGAATGGACTGCATTGCCCACAATTCCTTGCCAATCATATTGATATATGCACTTGCCAAGACTGTGAACATTCTCACCCAGGCAGCCGTCTGACAGTATGACAGCTGTCTCATCTTTTCTAACCACCATAGGGGGTCATTCAAAACAGTGATTAGTGGGGATATTTGTCTGATTTGGCTGTACAACTTCAACTATTTTCTGTTAGCCTCTTCTGGCCCAATATATCCCTATATGTAAAGGGCATTTGTGCAGGGGGTTCTGGACAGGGTTGGGAAGGGGGAGGGGAGATAGGGCAGACAGTTGTGAAACAGAGGCAGGCCCACAACCCCAGATGTACAGGGTCTATTCCAAACATGGTCCTGTTCAACTGGCAGTGCAAAGATGGATGTCAGACTTATTCAACCCCCGAAGTGGAATAAGTCAAACAATCGGCAGAGATTGAGCCAGGAACACCTCACCCTCACACAACACAGAGGCAGTAGACGTCCGCCGCCCAATCCTGGCCCTAGCATCTCCCTCTGAGGGTTGGGTGATGAGGGAAGTGCATGCTCATGGTATTCAGCTGGCTATGTTCCTGCATGGCATCCCGGGTGCCATGGTGACGAGACACCATGGCACCAGGGCTCCAGCAGGAGCATAAGGAGAGATAGCCAAGTAAATGTTTATGTTTATGTTTATTTTGAATTTGATATACCGCTCAGACCAAAAGGTATTAGAGCGGTTTACAATACTACATCATTTAGGAAATAAAAAAGGGAACATCTGGTTTGTCCAAGAGATAAACATTCCCGCAGTTGAGGAATCGGGCGACTTCAGATCTGGATGGTCCGGACATCTCCCAATCTGAATTGGACTTCACACAATCTTCCTGACACATGTGCATATGACAACTGGACAAGTACCTTTCATATTGGCCATATGGAACAATTAAGTACTACACGATCCCTGCCAGTGGCTATCCCAGGAGTGAGATGTGCCCGCATGTACTGCATATGTGTGATGGAGCCAAAGATGTCCAGTCACAGTCATGATGAAATATTCTAATCATGTACAGCTCATGTGTTATACATCTGCAGGATGAACATGCCCGGCTCTTTGCAATGGGCAACAGCAGATCCAATAAAGTCATGCTGTCAGATGGGCATGACTGTAATGTGCATGTTTGCAGACCCAATGTGCTATTGTAACACAAAAAAAGTATAAGAATGTGTGTCTCCCAGTCAATGAAGAACCTGTACTGTTTCTGGCAGTATATTGAAGTGAGTTTTCCACAACCACCAAGAGAACAAGTGGAATTCAAACATTCATTAATGTGTGTTAATCTTTAGTAAATATGCTGCTTAGAATTATTATGAACAATACATTGAAATCCCGAGCTCAGTCTAGGGTGACAGTCAAAAGAAAAAGCAAATAGAATGTTAGGAATTATTTGGAAAAAGGGAGAATAAAACAGACAGTATTATAATAACTCTGTATTGATCTATCATGCCTCTGCACCTTGCAGTTCTGCTTGCCTCATCTAATAAAAGGCATAGCAAAACTAGAAAAGGTAAAGAGAAGAGTAAATTTAATGATAAGGGATTGGAATGGTCTTCCTATGAAGAAAAAGTTAACCAGGCCACGGATCTTAAACTTTGAGAAGAGTTGGCAGAGGAGAGATGATACAGGGGTTGAATGATTAAAGAGTGAATAGAAGATACATTTTTCAAACAGTACTAAGACTAAAGGGGTCTTTTACTAAAGGGCAGTAGCTGTCAGTATGTGTTCTGGCATGTACTAAAGGCACGTTGAGACACATTGACAGCTAACATGGGACCATGACAGTTAGTGCGGTGTGATTTCCTTGTGAATGGCGCATTGGGGTGGTAAGGAAACAGGTTAGAGGCAGAGATTGGATTTGGTGAGGACTGTACAGTTAGCGTGGGGTAAACACCATGTGCTAACTGTGACCTTTGCAATTAGTTCTGGCTCACCTAATGCCACCTCAATAGGTGGAGTTAAGTGTACTGTGATGAGGAAGCTGCCCAGAGCCCAGAGAATAAGGATAAAGGAAGGGAATTTACCCTAATCAAGGGACCTATTTTGCCAGGTCACAGGAATGAAACTCCATATTTACCTAAAAGACAGGTTATTCCAGGCTGCAGTGGCCTGCAGAGAGCCTCTAGTGGAGATGAGGTGCAGCAGTTTAAGCCCAGATTGAGAAACCCTTACGTCACTCCTAATTACTCAGCTGTCAGGAGAGACTTTGATCAGCAACACCTGAGGTTTGCAAGGGAGGGGTTGGAAACTGGGAACTTTAAAACTAGAACAGATTATGCAGAGAGCAGTCAAGGAAAGCCTGGGGGACAAGGAAGGCCTGGCAGAGAAGGAAAGCCTGGAACGGAGAGGAAGCCTGAGAGGAGGCTTGAAGGCAAGCGTGAGAGCAAGGAGAGAGGAGCTCTGAGAGATCCATGTTCTTGGGGAGATTCCTGGGAGAAGCCAGCTCCAAGGGATTGGGGAAATCCAATGGCTTGGAGAACTGCAGCTAGGAACCCTAAGCAGAGGTATGGAGCAGATGCCCTGAGGTCCAGGAATATAGACTGGAGGACAGGTTATAAAAACTCCAATGCATACTGGCCAGCAATGTTCCCTCTAATTTTCTGTAGGCTGTGTGGCGCATAAAATATCAGCTGTGCAGCTTTTGAAGGAAGTTATATACGCTCGGAGTTATATACTTTAAAATTTGACTACACGTCAGAATACAGTATGTACACCACATTGACTTTAATCAAATTAAATGAAAATAGACGAATACTAAATGAAGAGGAAAATTTCTAGTAATTACAATCACAACTTTTAAATTTTAAGATGTCTGTGTTGTTTTCTATCAGAATCAGAACCATAATTTTTGTACGCTCTGTTGTAAAGTATGTGCGCTCGCTCGGCGAGGTGTGTGCGCGCGCACATGCGCACAGCTTAGAGGGAACAGTGCTGGCCAGAATATTTGAAAGAACAGCCTAATGCCAGCAACTCAGGTAGGAACTATGAATGTTTTGTTTAACTTAGAGCAAGGCAAGGTGTTTAGACACAGTTCCCGTCCTAAGGAAGGTCAGTTAATAAAGCCCTCTGATACAGCTCCTGACATAGAACCTATGCAAGTAGAAGACCAAGCCATAATTACAGAGGGAGACGATAGTCTCATGGACTGTTCTTTATGCAAGGTTGCTAGCACAGAGGAATCCTGAAAGTAGGATCAACATAAAAGGAAACATCCTAGTAACTGGCACTAGAAGTTTGTGTAAATACTTGTGCAGACACGTGCAGAGCTGTTGATTGAAGCTTGTTAGCCACCTGGTACCAGAGCAGTACACAGCTCAGGCTATGCACACATTGGATACAAAGTGCTTTGAATGTAAGAATGTAAAAAGCTGTTTTTTTTGTGAAGAAGCTTTTACTATTTTTGGTTTCCTTTACACCGGCACTGCTAAGCAAGGTTTGTCAGCAGTGACTGAGAGAAAATTTCTGTTAATGGACTTTACAAGCTATTTGCTTAACCATTCAGTTGTATTATTATTGTTTTGAATATAAAATCCTGGAGAATACATCCTAAGGTGTTACCAAGTGAATCTGTGTGCATCTGGATTAACCTCATAAATAAATATCCTGTCATTGCCTACACTTGAGCCAACTACAATTGTTTTCATTGACCTCTAAGGCAAGCACCGTATGACTGGACTACCATCACCAGAATCCTTTGCAAGATAGCCAGTCTTGAACATTGCTTATTTGGGTAATTTTATAACTAGCACGCTCCTCCATACACATGTAAGGGGCTATGGGCATGACAGTACTCATGCTATTTGTACTCTGCATTAGGGAACAAGGTTCCATGTTAACTGCGGGATCACACTTTCCACACTGCCAGCAGTTAATGTGGTAGTGTTGCACCTAACACGCCATGGTTTTGGTGCTATTGTAAAATATCTCCTAAGAGATGCCCCATGAATTTGCTAGGTAGCACATTGTAAAAAAAGCTGAAGATTTTTTTTCTCTCAGTGGACTTTGTTTCTGAAAGATGTGGTCAAGGTCATTGACGTAAATTCCATTCAAGCAGCCCCTGCAAGGCAGGTGGGGGGCCCGGGCAGTAAGGGGGCCTACACAGAGGTAGCGGCATGGAAAACTTGCTTTATCATACTTGCTGCACTGCTCCTCTCTTGTATGTTCACCACAGGGAACACAAGCCTAGCAGCTGTTCCCTGCAACAAACTTACAAGAGCGGGGCAGGGCGGAAAACATGATAAAGCAAGTCTACTGTGCTGCTGCCACTGCTGCAATGTGGGTGGGGGCCCTCCACATGAAGGAGCACACCACTACCATGACAATGAGGGGCTCTCAGCAAAATATTGCTTGGGGGCCCATCATTGTAATTTATACCACTGGTCAAGGTAATGAGCATAGTGTTGCTGGAAAATGTGATCTGAATTAGCAACTGTAGAATATAGGATGCTAGATTTTTGTTCTGACCCATTGGGCATATGTTATTTTTTTATTTTTTTGTGTAAAATTGTAGGGGGCATAGTCAGTAGCAGCATCTAAGCTAGTTAAAATGCCTAACTCTGCTGCTTTCATAAAGACTGGATGTTAAGTGGCAGAACATATCTGTTTTCCACTATTCAATATCCGGACTCACCAGACATCAGTAACACTATCTGGTTAGCAGCGATATTCAGCCGTTAACTGGATGGTGCAACCAGTTTAAACTTAGCACTGTTATTTGTCTGCCCTAATTTTAACTGGTTAAGCTATCTGGTTAGTGGTTGAATATCACCATTAACTGGAGAGCATCCAACTGCCCATTGAATATCATGTTTCTCCTCTTCTCATCTCTTTGCACTGGTTTCCTATCTCTTTTCACATTCATTATAAAATCATTGTTTGGTCCACCAAGCCCTATTCACATCACGCCCTCCTTACCTTGCCACTCGTTTTTTTCCCCTTACCTTCCAAGTCGCTCCCTTTCAATTCATCCAACTATGCCTTCCTCTCCCTCTCCCTGCCCTCTGCTCTGTGCCTTGTGGTTTCTAGAAACTCTTCCTTTGCATACGCTGGCCCATCCCTGTGGAACACTATCTCCTTCTCTCTTGGTATGTGCCTTTTTTTCCTTATTTCAAGAAAAGCCTCAAGACCTGGCTGCTTTAACAAATCTTCCACAGGCCAGTGCCCTCTGACTCCCTCTTCTCCGCACGGCAACATAACCTGCTTACTTTACAACCCCCCTGCCCCCACCCCCCACATCTGTCTTTCCTTGTCTTCTTTCTCTCTGTTTTTTTTCTCTGATCTTTTTATATTTACCTTGTAAACAGTTGTGATAGCTATTTGCTTATCATCAGTATATCAAGCACCCAAAATAACTAACTAAAGAAATGCTTTGATAATGTCCCTCCTACCTTTTGCAGGCTAGATAGCAATATACTTCATTTCTTTCTAGTTGAGTATTGCATTTCAGTATTACCAGTTTTCTCCTGCTACTTAGCACTATAGAGGAATAGTTCTGAATCAAAAGTAACTTTATCCATATAGGAGGTCATCTCAAACCGTGAATAGCAGGGATGGACATCCAACCCCCCACTGTTCTCATGAACCCTATTCCGGCCCTAGAGGTCCCCCCCCATACTCGGCCTTTGTGCTGGGAGCTCTGATGGGGGGTGGGCGGGGGTGGGCTGGAGGAGGAGCATAGTCGGGGTGGAGGCAGGCCCGTGACCCCGGATGTATAGGGCCGATTCCGGTCACAGTCCTGTATGTCTGGGAGATGCAAAGATGACCGGGGAACTTATTCCACCTCAGAATCACATCCAAATCAGGTGAGTGACTGCAAGGGGTTCCCCGTAGCCTGATCCCAGCCTCGGCAGGTCCCTCCAGGGGTCGGCGGTGGGGAAAAACAAGTTTGATGTGCCCTGGCACCAAGACTCCATGTAAGCTCATTGGGTGGATTAGTTGGGGCCATGGCTGGACGTGCAGGGTGGCTGAATCGGGGCCAGTCCGGCCCGCCCAAGCCCTTTGCCCTGATTCTGCTCCTGCGGGAATGACTAGTTCCTGCAGGTGCAGACTAGGGTGCAAATCCAGCCTATCCAGACTTTGGATGTTTGGACAGGCCAAACGGGCCCCAACCAGAATGAACCTCATAGCATATACTAGTGCTGTGTGTTTGTGTAAATATTTTTGATTTCTGCTTTCTTTGAATGGTTGAGCAGACTCATCACAAATGACTTAAGATGCCAACTTTTTCTTGCCAGTGGAAGAGTAACCTAACAGTTACAGAATCATAATAAGAACTTCAAAAACCAGTGTTCAGATCCTGGTTCTCCCACTGACATCTTTTGTAATTTTTGGCAAATCACATCACCTCAATCGTATATATAGTTTAGATCATAAAACTCTCATAGGCAGGAAAATAATTTGAGTACCTGAATTGTGTCTCACTTTCAGCCTAAATTTAGAAAAGTAATTCAGAGGGGTAGTTACTAATGTGTTTAAGGGAATAACACATGATTTTTGCCTCTTAACACACATTAAAAGGCAAAAATGCATATTATATTATCATAACACATTATTTATTTATTTTTATTTATTTTATTTATTTATTTAGCAAACATTTATATACCGCTGCTTCCAGCGATCAGCAGCGGTCTGATTACACAAGGGGAACATAAAGAGGACTGTCAATCAGTACAGTAAAATTTGGGTGTGTACAGGTTGATCAGGAGGGTAGGCACATCACACGAGGGGTTTGTTAGGTATATGAGTACTAATTACATATATACATATATACATTATACTAATTACATATATACATATATACATTATACATTATACATTAAACATTAGTTTTAGTTAACAGGGGATGCATTATAATGAGATGCAAAACATGCAAATACATGTAAAGTGATTCATTATTATGAAAGTTAAATAGCGCAGCTTGCATTAAACACAGGATTTGTTATTCCTCGACAAATAATGCCAGCTCAGAGCTGGCACTTTTTACCTGGCCGAGAACACTGGGTACACAGCTGCATTCTTAAAGGGGCCAGCACTTTTATTAACAAGCTACAGTATGGGGTGCCCCCTGCCTGGCCACAGAAAAGAGACAGCAAACCCCAAAGAAAACCCCTCCCACATAGATCTCACAACCCAAATCCACAGGATAAGGCCTCCTTAAGGCCCCCCCCCCCCCCCAACTTCAGACTCCAATTCACAACCTCCTTCTCAAAGACTTCTCTACCTCCTTGAAGGTCACCTAGGCCAGCGCGAGGTTCAAAATCAAGCTCAAACCCATAGCTATAGTCTTGCAGTACTACTGCTGCGGGTCAAACCTCTATCTAAGAGCCTTTTGCTTTTAGGTGAATTTTCAGCTGAATATGTCATTCTTAGGCTTAGTTGAACAAAGGACACAAATTTATGAGTATAACTTAGGAGTTCAGCTTTTTTTTAATATCAGGCCCAATCTGCCTAGTTCGATCATATTCTGACACATGGAACCACCAAGGCATCTAGTTGCCAAGTTTGTCAAAAAATATCTAATGTTTCTTTTATCATTTATAAAAAATGTTTATTCCCTATGATTTACAGTATATGCAAAGAGGAGAAAATAACAGTAACCACCTAATAATGAATCCAGTACAAACTTATATTAGTATCAAAGGAAAGTGAGATTTGCAGTTTTAAATGCTGAACAGCAGTTTCAGGTAATTGTAGAGTGCCCATAAATTAATCTGTCCCTTTGACATTGCAAACCAGTCAAAATGCTCCCTTAATGTAAGCACATGTCCAAGTGTTTCGAGCTTCCTAAATGAAAGTACCAGGAAAATGTAATCTGAAATATATTACACTTTCATGCAGTAGCTGAGAAGATCATGAATGAACTATATGACCTGCAAAGAAAATTTATTAAACTGCAGCTCATCTTTTCTGTCATCAATGATAAACTAATCATAACCATCAGGATCATATTTATTTAACCATCAGAGAATGTAATAAGGTGCTATAATGTTTGAGTACAAAGAGAAGGCTCAAGTAGCATAAAATGCTGCAATTATTACACATATGATAAATCGTGACAGCAAGGCCAGAAGACGCTGGCAAGTATTATGTAGGAAGTTTCCTAATTTCATCCCGAGTCACATTTTCTGATCCCAGGTCATCCGGAGATGGGAAACCTCATCCCCATGGGTGAATTGTTGCTCTTAAAGAGTGGTGGTGGGGATTCTCTACCAAGCTGCTGACCTGAAATCGTATTAAATCTTGTATCTTTTATTTCTGAAGTTGCAACTGAAATGGAAGGTAGAGGCTGCTGCAGGCACTTTTTTAAATTGGAAAATTACCGCTTCTTAAGAGTGATACCCAGGTGCTTTATTCAAAGCCCATGTTTATAGGATTCTGGAAGGTGCCGCTGTGCTTGACCCCCATCAGAGGACTGTCACTGCAATGACCCAACTAGGTATGCTAGGGGACAGAATATAAATAGAGAGGCGGAGTGAATGAAGGTTCAAGGTGCTAGAGCGCCATCTTGGTTTTGATTAAGTTGGGAGTACCAAAGAGCAGGAAGAAACTCCATGCTCAAAAAATAAATCACAGCAATTAGGGATGCAAACAGGCAAGAAAGAATTGTTAGTTTTCATTTTTTTTAATGAAATTTCCTAGATTCTAAATGAAAATCCTTCTATACATATAATTTGTTCTCTAAAGTCCCTGTTGAATCCTAATAATTTTTGGACTCTGCTGCACATGTTTGTGATGAACAGTTTGGATTACTGCTGCTGTGTCATCTAGACGTAAGGAGATCCTGGATTCTCTATAGGGACAATTATTCCAGCAACTGCTAACAGAACCCACACATGACTGCATACTGGACCTGGTGCTTACCAATGGCAAACCAACACCAAGGTTGAAACTGCGGCCCCACAACCAACCTGGGAGACAGCTGGCAAAGCAAGCAAAAAAACCATGCAGGATGCACCCCTTGTCCCCAAGAACTAGCCTTCAGCCTGCCCAAATCTGCACTCCTAACCCATGACTACCCCTAGCCAGAACAATACATGGCACCCTTCCCCACCACTGCACCTCGGAAGTGGGTCTGGCCATGTTATAGGACCTGTGGTTTAAACTCCTGATCCTCTTTACATGATCAGATTTTTGTAATTGTAGAGTAGCTTTTCGGCTGCATTTTGAATCAATTAGACTCACTGCAAGGAGGCAGATATAAGGAGACTTAGGGGGATATTTTCTAAACCGCGGTAAAGATACCAGTGGTAAGGGCAACATTAAGGTGCCTGAAGCCATATAAGGCAGTGGGCAGGTAGGGGGCATTCCAGAATAAAGGGAACAATGGGCCATTTAATGTGCATTAACAGGGCACCTTGGCCGTTTAATGCATGTTAACTGGACATTGCACATTAAGGTGTCAAGCATGCATGTTAAGGCTGACAAATGTGATTTAAGGTGCTCTAAGGGCTTTAAAGTGCCTTAACTTAAGGTGCTTTAACTTATGGTGCCCTAAGTGCTGTAAGTGGAGGAGTAGCCTAGTGGTTAGAGCAACTGCCTCATACCCAGAAAATCAAGGGTTCAATTCCCACTGACACTCCCTTGTGACCTTGGGTAAGTCACTTTGCCCTCTGTTGCTTGGAAGAAAAGGCTGGCAATCTACTTCCAGTGATACACTGCCAAAAAAACAAGAGCTAGCTGGGTTACTATGAGTCAACACTGACCTGATGGCACTTAAAACAAAAAAGGGCTGTATGGTGCTTTAAGTTGACAAGTATGCACCATAAGGCATGAAAAAAGCTGTAACCCTAATGCTGGATAGGGAAAGGCAAAGTACAGTTGAAGGAAGGAGTGGTGGGAGATGATGAGCCTGTCACCATATCTGCAGGCACCCTATGTGGCAGCTAGTAAAGCAGGCAAACATGTTGAAGGCAGCTGTACCAATGCACAGGGTGGTGCCAATGTTAAAGTGCTGCAATGACAGTGTATAGCATATGATGGGGAAAATGTGTCCCCCAGTGGAGGCAGAAGTGGCAGGATGTTTGCAAGGACAGAGTAGTAGCTGTGACATGCAGAATAGGCATAGGAAAGGAGAGCACAAAGAGCTGAAATGTGGAAAAGAGTACCAGTGTAGGTCATGGAGTAACAACTTGCATAAGAAGACAGGACTGTACACAGCTGACAGAGGCAGAGTGATGTCCTGAAGGATGGATAGCAGCTGAGGAGAGGGTGGTTTGAGCTGGCAGCATAGATCTGCAGAGCCCTGACTGTTACAGGCATGAAAATGATCTGAATAGCACAGTCACAAAACAAATATGTAGGAATCAAACTTTTGTTCTCTGCTTACAGAGACCTTGAACTTAACCAGTAGGCTACACCTCTTCATGTAGCACTTGATGGATACAAAGAGACTGCCGGTCACTGCCTAAAATGTGTGCTGCTATAGAGTAGCCCCACCAGTACCAAAGATGCAGAACAGCAGTCTATAGCTGAATGGTGCATGCATGCATCCATCACCTCAGCTCAATAAGAAGAACTGACAGTGTGTGATACAAGCACAGAGCAACTACATACTGTGCTACTGAGCAGTTTCTGCAGTCACCCTGAGGGTGTTGATGGGCACTCAGCACCAGGACCCCAGTACCCAGGGCCGGATTTACCTATACGCCATGTACGCCATGGCGTAGGGCCCACAGCTGGCAAGGGCCCACAAAAAGCTGCCGCGGCAGCATGGACGTTCCCGCGTCAGCATGGACGGTCCCGCGGGGCCCCCTCTGCCCTGCCAAATCCCCGGCTGAGCCCCTCCGTGCCGGCTTTGAGAGGCGCGAAGGGAGAGTGTCTCCCCCGCGTCTCTGTTAAGCTCGCAGGGGCTGATGGGAAATTTCCCATCAGCCCCTGCGGGCTTAACAGAGACGCGAGAGAGACACTCTCCCTTCGCGCCTCTCAAAGCCGTCGCGGAGGGAGGGATTCGGCAGGGCAGAGGGGGCTCCGCGGGACCGTCCATGCTGCCGCGGCCTTGGTAGCAGCCAGCGGTTATGCTTTTTTAAAATTTCATTTTACTTGAGCCGATGGGGGGGGGGGGTAGGACTGGAAATGGGCTGGGGGCTTTAGGACTGGTAATGGGATATGGGGGGGGGGTTAAGACTGATAATGGGGCTGTGGGCTGATGGGGCTGTCTGGTAATGGGCTATGGGGGGGCTAGGACTGGAAATGGGCTGGGGGGGGGTTAAGACTGGCGGTGGGCTGATGGTGGTTAGGACTGGTAATGGGCTGTGGGCTGTTGGGGGGGTTAGAACTGGTAATGGGCTTTGGGGGGTTAAGACTGATAATGGGCTGTGGGCTGTTGGGGGTGTTAGAACTGGTAATGGGCTATGAGGGGGGTTACAGACTGATAATGGACTGTGGGCTGATGGGGGCTGTCTGGTTAATGGGCTATGGGGGGCTAGTAGGACTGGAAATGGGCTGGGGGGGTTAAGACTGGAGGTGGGCTGATGGGGTTAGGACTGGTAATGGGGCTGTGGGCTGTTGGGGGGGTTAGAACTGGTAATGGGCTTTGGGGGGGGGTTTAAGACTGATAATGGGCTGTGGGCTGTTGGGGGGTTAGAACTGGTAATGGGCTATGGGGGGGGTTTAAGACTGATAATGGGCTGTGGGCTGATGGGGGCTGTCTGGTAATGGGTTATGGGGGGACTAGGACTGGAAATGGGCTGGGGGTTAAGACTGAAGGTGGGCTGATGGGGTTAGGATTGGTAATGGGATGTGGGCTGTTGGGGGGGTTAGAACTGGTAATGGGCTATGGGGGGGTTTTGACTCGGAATGGGCTGTGGGCTGATGGGGGCTGTCTGGTAATGGGCTATGGGGGGGCTAGGACTGGAAATGGGCTGGGGGGGTTTAAGACTGAGATGGGCTGATGGGGTTGGGACTGGTAATGGGCTGTGGGCTGTTGGGGGGGTTAGAACTGGTAATGGGCTATGGTGGGTTAAGACTGATAATGGGCTGTGGGCTGTTGGGGGGGTTAGAACTGGTAATGGGCTATGAGGGGGGGTTAAGACTGATAATGGGCTGTGGGCTGATGGGGGCTGTCTGGTAATGGGCTATGGGGGGGCTAGGACTGGAAATGGGCTGGGGGGTTAGGACTGGAAGTGGGCTGATGGGGGGTTAGGACTGGTAATGGGTTATAGGGGGGCTTAAACTGAAAATGGGGTGATGGGGGGTTAGGACTGGAAGTGGGTTGATGGGGGGGCTAGGACTGGTATTGGGTTGGGGGGTTGCTAGGACTGGAAATGGGCTGACGGTTGGCTAGGACTGGAAATGGGCTGATGCAGGGACTAGAAGGGAATGGATGCTGGGTGAGGCTGGAACTAGAAGGAAGCTGATGTTGGGGGAGGATTAGAATGGGATGGGGCTGGAAGAGTAAAATGGAGAAGGGAAAAATATTTTGTGTGGGAGAGATAAAAAATCAACAATTGGCCGGGTATTGGGAGAATAAGTGGGGATTGAGGATGGAGGGGTAAAATTTGAGTGGATGAAATAGGAATGAGGAAAGAGCAAAAGGAGAAAGATTAGTATGTTAAAGCAGATGTAGAGAGAGAATGGAAAAAAACTAGAAGAGGAGAAGAAAGGACAAAATGGACAGCAGACAATGGAGAGTTAGCAGAAGACATGAAGAAACCAGAAGAAAGTGGCTGGAGCAATTGCAGCTGAAAAAAAATGCACAAAAGGTAGAAAAATCTCTCTTTATTTTGAATTTATTAATTGGAATATGTCAGCTCTGGTAAATGTGCATCATTAACGTCTGCGCTTTGTTTAGTACAAGAGCAAATTAATGTATAGTTTTATTTCTACAGTGTTGTACATTCAAGTTTGGCTTTTGGGATTCCCAGTTTAATTATTGTCTTCCTGTTTCTAAATTGTGATTACTTGTTTGGTGATGGTCTATGTTCTGCATGTGTAACGGAGCTGAGGTGTTCTGTTTATATAATTCCTATTTGACATTGCCACTTGTTCTCTTTCCCCAGTAGGTCATGTATTGTTGTTCTCTGAAATGTATTGGTTTAATATTTGCAGTGTTGCCTTTTGATTGGTAGAGTATGGTGCTTTGTGAGTCCTGGTAGTGCTGTTAGGATACGGCGGGTTTGCTATGGGTTGGCACTGGATTATAGTAATGTAGAAATCTTTTAGTCTTTCTTTATCCATACCCTCATTAAGAGGCACGTTTACTAAAAGTTAGTATATGGTAACATTATGCAAATATTTATGCAAATAAGGCCCCTTATGCAAATGAGGCCCCGCACCCCCCTTGGGCCGCCCCTGCTGGGGGCCCACAATTTTTGTTGGCGTAGGGCCTCACTCAAGGTAAATCCGGCCCTGCCAGTACCTGCAGTGCTAGAGATGGTCTCTGCTGCAGATCCCCATCACCACCAGTATGTTGCAGGTACTGTCTGTAGTGTGATTATACCAGTCATCTTGCCTCCTGCTGTATGTGCCAGTCACATCTGGCCCTGTTGGATCAGGACCCAACTAGAACATTGTATTATAATATCCACTGCTTACATGCTGATATCATAGCTGCCAACTATAGTGGAGAGGGGTCACTAGACCTGCATGAGGTTGTTAGTGGGATCCTGCTGGTCCTACCTGTTGTACTGGGAGTATGCCTAGAACACCTCACAAGTCTAATGTTCACAAACAGCAAGCACAGTCAGACTGCACCTGCTGCTCACCACTAAGTGTCCTAGCCATGCACATATTAACCATGGACAGTCCACTGACCAATATGCATTGCATGTACATAGAGTGATCACATCCACCTAACAGTTAGTTCAGTGATCAGGCACCCAGAACAGGAAACACACCCATCTCACAAAAACCAGCCACTATGTGTCACAATGTGGATACATAGCCGTGCCATGGTCACTGCTCAGTCAGGGTGATAGTTCTCTCCCAGCATGACATGTTGTGGCCACCTGGTCCATGCAGGGGGCAGTTGGGCATTATGATGTCCCAGCCATTGCCCTACCCCCGATGCAGATGCATCCTAGCCAATCTGCCCTGTTTGGGCCAAACCCACAAGACCTTGTTCCTCATCATGCACATTTGCAGGCTAACCCTGCAAACAGCTTAGGCACTGCAAAGCTCAGTGAGGAGTAGAAAGCCACAAAACAATGGATAGACTTACACACACACACTCATATTGATGCACCATGCCAAAATGGGGGATTGTTGGCATTCCTGCCTGCCACTCTTGTCCCAAACTCAGTTCAGGCATTGTTAAGGTGTGCTCATTGTGCAGCAGCAGCTAGTAGTAGTGCTCTGGTGTTAACGGCCGCTCAGTCTGCTGGTGCCATCAGCCTGAGTCTCCATCCAGCTGAGTATAATGGAGCTTGTCTATGTGGCTGTTTGTACCCTTGCTAGCTGATTCATTGAGGGTTGCACCTGTTGGTGTTGTGCGTGCATGGTGGGATAAAATATAGGGAAGTGCACTGCATAATCCAGAGCCAGGACCAAAACCTGTAACTCTCTGCTCTGATACACACCAGCTGTGTGTATTGACCACAATGTTGCCACATAGGCACATCAGTCCCTGGAGTTGGCATGCTTCCCATCAGACAGACCTTGAAAAGTTGCACTGTGCACAGTGCAATGGAGCAGGGTATGGCTTAGTCTGCTTCAGGCGGATGCCACTGCCCTGTCTGCCAACACCCATATGCCATGCTGACATGCCCATGTGCTGTCAGGGTTGATGGTGCTCAGTCCCAGGCCAGCCAACATGCAGGTAGGCAGATGCCTAGGGTGCAGATTTGGGGGGGAGGGGCAGAGGCATACATGAATGGGCACACATCCTCCTTCACAACCATCTGCCTCTCCAGAGACCCCATCACTGCCTGCCAATGTTATGTCTCTTCAACCTGGGGAAGAGACGGTTGAGGGGTGTTATGTTAGAGGTCTAGAAAATATTGCCTAGAGTGGAACGTGAAAACGTTGATTGAGTGTTTATGCCATCAGAATGCAGAAAGATTAGGGGAGCTTCAATGCAGCTACAGTGTAACCCATTTAGGACTACTAGGTGAAAATATCATTTCTGTCAATGCATATTCAAACCCTGCAATTCCTTACCGGGTGGTGTAGTAAAGGCTGTTAGTGTAGCAAGGTTTAAAAATGTTTAGAAGTTCCATAAACCATTGTTAAAGCGGACCGTGGATTTGCACTGCTTGCCCCATTACAAGCATTGTGGATCCTTTGTGTCTTTTGGGGAAACTGCTAGGTAATAGTGACCTAGATTGGCCATTGTTGGGCACAGACTACTGGGCATGATGGACCTTCGTCTAATGCAGTCTAGCATATTTCTACTGCTATGTTCTTATGTGCTCCCTAGGGAGCCACCTGGTCTGCCCTGTGCACCAGCAGCCCCCACTGCATGATCCATATGCACCCTCCTTTGCCCCATTTGCACCATCAACATGTTGTTGTTGTTAAGTGCCATCGAGTCAGAGTCAACTCATGGCGACCCTCTGGATAGCTATCCTAAACTGTGTTCGGTCTTCAGTCAGGCAGCTCATTGTTGACAGACTGGTACCCATAGCTGTTCTTATTGTATCAATCAATCTCATTGCTGGCCTTCCTCTTTTGCGTTGACCTTCTATCTTGCCAAGCATGATGTCTTTCTCTAATGATCTCTCTCTTCGCATGATGTGTCCAAAGTATGAAAGTTGAAATCTTGTCATCTGAGCTTCTAAAGACAGCTTAGGTTTGATCTCCTCTAGTACCGACTGGTTTGTTCTTCAGGCAGTCCATGGTATACACAGTATTCGCCAGCACCATAATTCAAAGGTATCAATTTTCTTCCTGTCTATATTTTTCACTGTCCAGCTTTCACATCCGTATGATGTTATTGAAAATACCATGGCTTGAACAAGTCAAATCTTTGTATGGAGAAAGACATCTCTGCTCTTGAGAATCTGATTTCTTGACTGCTTGTTGCTTCTTTATTGATAGTTGATCCAAGTAGGTTAAAGTTGTTCACGATTTCAATTTATTCTCCTTCAACGATGAACCTATTGATTATGCCAGTTGTCATGATCTGATCTTTGTCTTCTTTACATTAAGGTGAAGGCCCATTTTGAGACTATGTTCTTTGATTGAGAGAAGCAAATGTTTCAGATCATCTTCACTTTCAGCCAGTAATGTGGTATCATCAGCATAGCAAAGGTTGTTGATGAGTCTTCCACCAATCTTCACACCTCTGTTGTCTTCATACAATCCTGCTTCTCTGATGATTTGTTCTGCATATAAATTAAAAAGGTAGGGGGGAAATATGCAGCCTTGTCTTACACCTTTGCTTATTTTAAACCATTCTGTTTCTCCTTGTTCCGTTCAAACTGTTGCTTCTTGATCAATGTACAGATTGTGCAAAAGAAGAGATCAGGTGTTCTGGTATACCCATGCTTCTTAATGTGGCCCAGAGTTTCTCATGGTTTACACAGTCAAAACCCTTGCTATAGTCGATAAAGCACAAATAGATATCCTTTTGGTATTCTTTAGTCTTTTCAAGGATCCATCTCACATCCACAATGATGTCGCACGTTCCTCGTCCTTTCCTGAACCCTGCTTGCACTTCAGGTAGTTCTTGTTCCAGGTATGGTTGTAGTCTCTTGAATAATCTTCAATAGAATCTTGCTGGCATGTGGGATCAGAGCGATTGTGCGATAATTTCCACAGTCAACTGGATCACCTTTCTTTAGTATTGGTATAAACACAGATCTTTTCTAGTCAGTTGGCCATGATGTTGTCTTCCATATTTCTTGGCAGAGCCTTGTAAGTATGGTAACAGCTGCATCAGATTGCTGTAATACTTCTATGGAAATGCTATCAATGCCTGGTGCTTTGTTCTTTGATAAGGCTTTCAATGCTGCTTCAACTTCTTCTTTCTTCATCAATGGTTCCCGATCATAAGGTACAGGTTGAAACGGCTGTTGGTCCACTTGATCTTTATCATATAAAAAAACTCTGTATATTCCTTCCACCTTTTCTTGATCTCAGCATCATTCAACATAGAACCTTGAGCATCTTTTAACATTCCAATTCAAAGCTGAAACCTTTTCTTTAACTCTTGTAGCTTTAGGAAAACCGATCTTCTTCTTCCTCTAATAGTTTCTGCTTCTATTTCCTTGCATGCATCATTGTAGTACTTTTCTTTGTCCTTTCTTGCTGCACGTTGGAAATCTCTGTTGAGTTCTGCGATTGTCTTTCTTTCTCCTCTGGCCTTAGCTTCTCTGTGTTTCTGGACATTTTTCAGAGTTTCTTCCATTATCCATTTTGGCCGTTTTTTTCTTTTTCACCTTTTGTCGAGACTTCTCGCTTTCTTCCTACACATCCTTCTTGAGCTCTGTCATTTGTATCTAAAGCAGCAAATTTATTTTGCAGGCAGTCTATAAATTCCAATGGTATATTCTCAAGGTCATATTTTGCTGCATTCATGAGTGGTTTGCTCTTTTTCAACTTTAGCTTGAGTTTGCATACTAGTAGTTGATGATCTGTACCACAGTCAGCTCCAGGTTTTGTCTTTGTTGATGTTACAGAGCTTTTCCATCATTGACTTCCACAGATGCAGTCTATTAGATTTTTATACAATCCATTGGGTGAAGTCCATGTGTACAGTCACCGCTTGTGTTGCTGGAAGAAGGTGTTTGAGATGACTAGAACATTGGTCTTGCAGAATTCTATCAGTCTTTCTCCAGCATCATTTCTGTTGCCAAGTCCATATTTTCCAACTACTTTGCCTTCTTCTTTGTTGCCAACATTTGCATTCCAGTCACCCATGGCTATCAGGATATCCTGTTTGCATGTTCTGACAATTTCAGCTTGTACTTGTTCATAGAACTCTTCAATTTCATTCTCTTCTGCAGCTGTTGTTGGGGCATATACTTGAATTATAGTTGTGTTGATAGGCATTCCTAGTAGATGAATAGAGATTAAGCGTTTGCTGACTGCATTGTATTTCATTACAGTTCTTGCAAGTTTCTTCTTTATTATAAATGCAACATCATTTCTTCTTTGTCTTTCATTTCCAGCATAGTAGACCATGTGATCATCTGATGCAAAGTGCCCGATGCCAGTCAATTTCAGTTTGCTGACACCCAATAGATCAAGTTGTACACGTTCCATTTCATTCTTGACCACCTCCAACTTTCCTTGATTCATGCTTCGTACGTTCCATGTTCCAATGCGTAAGACATCTTTACAGCTTCTGACTCTCATTTCATGCACAGCTACATCAGCAGTCAGACGTCCCGAGGGCTTTGATCCAACCACATCATAAATGCTGGCTTTACTCTGAAAAGTCTTCAGCTCTTCCCCAGTAGCTAGTTGAGTGCCTTCCAACCTGGGGGGTCTCATCTTCCAGCACTATAGCACAATTTGTTTTTTTGTAACTATCCATTGCGTTTTCATGGCAAGATACAGAAGTAGATTGCTGGGCCTTTCTTCCGCACAGTTTAAGTTTGGTGTTGTTGCTGTTGTCACAGAAATGTGATCCTCCACCGTCAACACTATCCCATTCTGCTGCTGCCCAGATGGGTGGTTTGTCTTGGCCTGGCACTTCAGCTGAGACCTGTCCATCTTGGGAGACCCTGCCAGATAGTTTAGCTCTCAGCATCACTGATGCACACAAGCCCTCACAGCACAACAAGCTGCAAGCTGCAAACCAAGTGAGGGCTTGTGTGCACTTACTTGGGCTCACCTGTCTGTGCAGCACATTGCAGACATTTAAATAGGCTCTCTCTCCTCAAAATGCACCCTTACCGACAGGTTTAGATATGTGCTAAAGTTCCTGGTGTTAAGGTGCCATCGTAAAGGGAACAGGGTCTTGTTACAGCCCACTCTCCACCCATTGTACAGTAATCTCCACCCTCTCTCCGTCCATTGACCGATATTCTACGACTACTTTCCACCCATAGGGAACTTTACAATGCCGGTCCCTTTAGTGCATGCGCTAAGGCGGCATTTTATGTGCATTAAGGGTGCAAATGCACCATTAGTGCATGCTAACGGCACACTTGCTCATTTAGAGCGGTTTAGAAAACATCCCCCTTACAGTAGTCCAAACAGTTTATCACAAGCATGTGAGGCAGTGTTCGTAAATCATTAGATTATATATGGTTACACTGTTAATCTGAAGTCTAATTGGTTTTGAAATAATCATGTTCTATGTAATTGTGATTGTAATTATTTCCCAAGATTTTCTATGTAAGTTGCTGTTGTTCTCTAAACTTATTCTATGCAATTTCTGTTTTTGTTCCCTGTAAGCTGCACTGAATGCGAAATAGCGCAGTATATAAAACCAAATAAATAAATAAATTAGGATTCAACAGGAACTTTAGAGAACAAATTATATATATAGAAATCTTTTCTTTTTATTTAGCAATGAAATTTGAGGACCAACAGTAAGTTATTTTAAAAAGATTCCCAGCATAGACAATAAAAGGCCCAATATTCAAAAGGTTTATGCTCCTAACTTTGAGAGTTATGCTCCTAAATTGGCCTCTGTGAGAATTTACTAGAGCTGAGGGTTTATATTTATACACAATATTTCACTATACTTCTAAATTTAGAAACATAAAAAGTGAGGGCAATGGGGCAGGCAGGTTTAAGGCAGGGAGAAGAAGAAGATTAGGAGCCTCTGCACTAAGAAAATGAATGGCAGGCCTAAATTTATAAGCATAACTTTTAAGCTCCTAAATAAAGATGAATTCTCAGCTGAAAACATGGGGCCCCATTTTCAATGAGGTCAATATTCGAATGCCACAGCAGTCAACTGCGGTGCTTAAATATTGATGGGATATTTGGAAGCAGTGTTCAGATAGGAGCTGCTGCTGACGAGATTGAGTGTCATTATCCAGGTAAGTGTCAGTACTTATCCGAACAGTGTAATTATCAGCCGGCACGTATCCAAATAGCAAATTAGGCCTGCTTTTCATGCATCCTAAATTGTCTGGATAGCTGGCAGCTGAAAATCATGCTCTCAAGGAGTTAAGTGGGAATCAGTAGGAATGGAGGGTCTGAGGCTCACTGAGTCACCAGGGAATTGTGGGGGTGTTGAGGATACTGAGGATGTCTGGGAGGGGGTGGGGTGAGATAGTTTGTCAAGATGGCTTTGAGTTGGGGGGGGGGGGGTGTCTGTGACCCATTTGACTACCATGGGATTTCTTGGGGGTGAACTGTAGGTGTCAGGGATATTGAGGGGTGTTGGGGGGGGGGGGGGTTAGCCACCTTCCAATGCCCTTTTGCTCCAACCCTGCATCTTTATCCCAGCCCTTAACTAATGTGCAGATTCAGGGATAGGAAAAGAGTCAACATCACACTAGATTTTAGCATGTTTTTTTACATCAGGAGCAATTTGTCATTCAACAATTTGCATGCATTTTGCATGCACACTGCACTACCCTTTAGCAGAGTTTCTTGCAGTAAACGTTTTATTGTATCAGGAGTAAGATTAATGTAGGAAAATCTTGAGTAAACCATTGTGCTAAAGAATAGTACAGCTCACTGCAGTGGGGCCTCTCTTGTCTATTCCTCAATTTCTAACCCAGTCCATCACCTGAGCTTCTAGTCTTAGGCTGCACCATTCTTCTAGGAGCCTTTTACATGGGACAATACCAAAACATTGCAGAAATCTAAGTACATTAGCACATAAGAAATGCCATACTGTGTCAGACCAAGGTCCAGCAAGCCCAGTATCCTGTTTCCAACAGTAGCCAATCCAGGTCACAAGTACCTAGCAGGGTCCCAAAAAGACACACAGGTTCCATAGTGCTTGTACTGGGGCAATCAGTGAATTACCTGGACCCTCTTTAATAATGGTTTATGGATCTTTCCTTCCAGGTCCGTGCCCAAACCTTTTTTAAACCCAGCTACAGTAACAGCTTTTACTATATCCTCCGATAATAAATTTCAGAGTTTGATTACACATTGAATGAAAAAATATTTTCTCTTATTAGTCTTAAGTGGGTTACACTGTAGCATTTGCATACAAGCATTTTAGAGGTCACAAGTACTAAGAAGTAGATCACATTTTCCTGATGAAATCTTCCTCTGCTCAGATCCTGTTGGATTCAAAGTGCTTCACTATCCTTTCTATTAATTTTACAACCACTGACATCAAGGTAATTGACCTGAAATTTTCAACCTTTTCCGCATTACCACTTTTATAGAATTATTTGATGTACTCCAAAAGCAGCTTAATACAATATGATTAGGCACAAGAAGTCACTTCAGTTCATGTCCAAGATGAAAGAAGAAAGCTGGACTACAAAACTACCTGAATTATGAACCCGTGGGGGTCATGGCTTTAGGTCTTCATTACTGCACAATATTTTTGTTTGAATTATGCTATATTGTTTTATGGAACTGTGGACAGTTCAGATTAGCTCTGGAAATAGGAACAGACCAAGCTGTATAAATGCAGTCTGCTCTCCACAGCTTCCTAATTAATGCAAATTAAGAAACACCACAGCTTCGGTGCTTGGCAAAATGTCAACAAGTATAATCATTTTGGGTGCTTTAGAAACTATTCCCTGAATGATGAAACAGAGTAGATAATTTATTTTTCTTCAGTGCTGCAGTCTCCAGAGAGAGAAATAAATTGTTTATATCAAGAACGTGAAATGCAATTTTTCAAACAGAATTTGTCATAATCAAACAGTAGGATGTTTAACCTGAGAACTGAATTAAATTGAAACATAACCAAATTAAAAAAAGTTTTAAAATTTAAAAACAATCTCCAACAGATAATGTCTTCCCTAGAGAACTTTAAAAGTTTTTAATCTTTACAATATTATTTCTTCAGTTCAGACCACAAGAAGAATGTATCTACTAAGCCTTAAAATGCAAGAACATATCCTTAAAATACATATGCTAATCCTGAACTGTATGGTTTAGTATGGACACAATTTTAACTCACTTCTCTTTCTGATAGACATGGTGGTGGTGATGGTGGAGGGGGTCATTTTATAAGAGGATGTCTATGTGAGAGATCTAAAAAGGTTCCCATTTTAAGCCTATTTGCCTTTATAAAATAAGCTCCCCAGCCCAGCATCTGCCTTACATTAACACATACAGCAGACACTTACAGCATGGGTTTGAGCTACATGCCTTGATGCTTTCTGCAAGGCATGTACCAGTGGTTCTAATGCCAAAAGTACAAAACTAAACAAAACAAAACATGATTTTGGCCATGAATATCCCTCTCACTGCCCCTTATCTGATGCCTTTCAAAGATACCTTCTGCCCCGATCATATCAAGCCCATAATTGCACACCCTGCCCTGATCAGCACCCTTTTAAAGGGACAGAACCCCCTCCACATGCCATCTCCCTGAAGAAATTCCTGGCAGGCAGACCCCCATCATGAAAAAGCCACCCTCCCAACAGCATCACCCTCCTACAAAGCCATCACGAGCCAACCCCACCCACCTGAACCCCTCTCAGAGCTTACTCAGTGGTCACCTGGTAGTCTTCGTGGTCTAGGAAAAGTGGTCCCCCTTATCTCCCACCCCAGTAGCTGCTGGCTTTCAAACTTGCAGTGTTAACCCCTAGCTGTAGTTTTACGGTACTACCATTAGGAGTGCTGATTGGGGGATGAGGGACTGACCATGTGGATTTCTTTAAAAGCCCTTAGGGCAGCAGGCCTGCTACCGGATTCCTGGCAGCATGACTACTACTAACGCCAACTCTTAAAGTGGCATTAGGTGCAACTACACTATCAATGGTCATGACAGCTAGTGCGTGGAAGACATCCCAAACACTAATTCTCACTTTGCTCAATTTCCATCCTGAAGCTCAAATCCAAACCCCCAGCATGCATATGCTAATTTCCATGCCAGTATACCATTATTTCTAATGGGAGTTTTGAAAGGCAAAATTGAGATTTTAGCTGCAAAATAGAATTAATGGTAACTGATGTTGTTGGAGTGCTGGTGCAAGCATGCTTTTCATTGGCTAGAGGACCCTTGATGATGTCATTTGAGGCAGCGTTGCCTTGGTTGCGGCGGGGAGAGAGTAAAAAAAAGGGAGAGAGCTGTTAAAAACCGCAGACAAGTGTGTATTAAAAAGAGCTCCTGGGTGAGTCTAGCGACTGAGTGACCTGTGTGAATATGATTTTGGTAATAGAGCGGAACTTTGCTTTTGTATGGTGGCAGAGTTTCTGAAAGGGGATGCAGAGATTTGGAAGACAGTGAGAATCACATCTTTACTTATAAAAAGCCTTGTATATTATTATATACTGTATAATTGACTCGGGTGAACATATCTTATAGTGATGCAAGTAATAGGGCTCACTACAAAAAAGTATGTTGGTTTAAATGCTCTAAAGGTGACAAGAGTAATGAAATGTGTCTGAATAGACATTTTAATGAGAACAGGTGTAATATAACCTGTACCAGAAACTGTTATTTAGGGAATAAACCCATAATGTATGTGTACCAGCTCTACAGAGATTACATAATTTACTACAGTTTCCGTGCACAAGCTATGTTGAAGATGGAATGAATTTAACTGTTGTGGAATGGACATGTAGTACTGTAGCTCTGAGTTCAAGTCTGAGTAAATAAGGTGCAAGGATGGTTGTATGAAAGTAGGGAGTTCCTTAAGCTCTTCAGTATAGGGACCTAAGTTCAGACAGGTGACCTTAATAGGGACTTTGCTTAATTTTATTTTATTAGTTAGGGAACTTAACAAAGTTTGAGGGATAAGAATAAATTAGGTTGTTATATACCTACATTAGGGAAAAGTTAGGGTTTTGCTTCCCTTTATTTTTTTTTTAATTGTAAAATTTTTTATTGCATACATCAACAAAAACAGTGCAGAACATACCACCAAGTATATCACCCCCCCCCCCCCCACCCACCCCAAGCTATCCACAGTCTAGGGACCGTGCCAAACAACCCCAGTTAAAACCAGCAACAGTAACATTCAAACAATTAAGGCACGGTATCCTCGTATCTCTACACAGCAAACAACCAACTGTCCCCCATATACCACACTGCCCACACTGTCCAACTTACACCCAAAAAGATTTCCCCCCCCCCAATACCACCCCCTCCCCAGGACCTCCAACCCTATAACAATACCCTATGGGGCATTCTCCCGCTCCAAATATTTCCCCCAGATGTTGGAAAAGCTCCGCATACTCCCATTCTTTAGTGCGGTGAGCTTACCCATCAAGAAAATCTGCCCCACCAACGCCTGAACCTCCCCCAGCCCCGGAAGCACCGTCTGTTTCCATCACCTGCCCACCAAGATGCGCACCGCCACACAACAGAGATTCAGAAAACCACACTCCGCCTTATTCAACCCCTCCGCCCGTATCCCCAATAAGGCCACCGCCGGTATGGGCGTCAGCTCTTTACCTAAAATCCCACTCACCCACTCAAACACTGCTCCCCATACCTCATGCAGCTCCCGACACTCCCACCACACATGCAAGTACGTACCCGCCGCTCCACAGCGGCGCCAGCATTGCCCATCCAGGAGCTGGTACATAACCTGCAGCCGCACCGGCGTCAAATGCCATCTATACAGAATTTTATAGTTATTCTCCAACAGGTGCGCCGCCAACAACCCCTTATATCGTATCTTAAAAATTTGCTCCCACTGTGACTCATCCCAACAACCACCTAAATCCTTTTCCCACTGCACTTGGAAAGCCTCCTTCCCCCCCGCAGTTCCCATAAGATTATAAAACTGCGTAACCACCCGCTTGGATGGCCCCAGGAGCCCCATCACCTCAATACCCGTGGGATCCCGGGCCAGCTCAGGTAAGATTTTATGCCGGACATAATGGCTGAGTTGTAGGTAGTGATATTCCTCAGAGCCCTCCAAATGATATTGACTCCTCAGGGTGTGGAACGCCACATTTGTTGCCCAGCCAGCAGCTGTCCCACCCGTACCAAACCATTCTCCGCCCACTTGATGAAAGCTGGGCACTCCAGTCCCGGGGGAAACTCTGGATTCCCCCTAATGGGCACCAATCTAGACCGACCACCCCTCCCCAACCAGCCCTGCTGCCATTTATTCCATAGGTCCACCGTCCGCCTAGTGTAGGGGTTCCTCACCAGGATGCCTCTCCGCCGCTCTCGCGGAAGCCACATCCATTCCCCCAAGTTCTGCACCCCCAACTCATCCGCTTCCATTTGTACCCACTCTTTCACCTCATCCCCCCACCAGTCCACTATAGCCCCCAATTGTGAAGCTTCCAAATAACGCGCAAGATCGGGGACCGCCAACCCCCCCTTGTCCTTGCCCTTCATTAAAATCCGCCACGCCACACGACACGGCCTTCCCCCCCCCCACAAACTGCATCAGGGATCGCTGCCACCGCTCCACTGCTTTCTTCCCCACCCATATGGGCAATGACCTAAAAAGGTACAGCCACTGCGGCAGCACCACCATCTTCACGGCCGCAATCCTCCCCAGCCAGGAAAGCCCCTTACTCTGCCAAACCTCCAATTCCCTCCGGATCTTACGTTCCAGGCGCCCAAAATTAGCCCCCAAATAGATTCCCGTCCGCCGGGGGAGATGTATTTCCCAAAAATATTTTATCCCCTCACTCGCCCACCTATAGGGAAACCTACCCTTAATCCGCTCCCGGGACACCCTATCCAAAGAAATATCAAGCAGTTCTGACTTAGATGCGTTAACCTTAAAACCAGAGCACTCCTTATATTCCCGCAATATGGTAGCTAACGCTGCCAGAGAGTCCAAAGGTCGGGTCAGTATGAATAGTAAGTCATCAGCAAATAGGGAAATTTTACTGGTCACGCGGCCCCCAACCACCCCCCTGACCTTAGTGCTCTCACGGATAAACTGGGCCAATGGCTCCATAGACAACACAAATAGAAGTGGGGAAAGTGGGCACCCCTGCCGCGTCCCCCGAAATAGTTCAAATGCGTCCGTATATTCCCTGTTAATTCGAATCTTAGCCAGTGGCCGAGTCATACATAAGCTTTCACCCACTCCAAACTATTCCCCCCCACAACCCCATCCGCTCCATCACTTTAAACAGATAGGGCCAATAGACCCTATCGAACGGCCTTTTCAGCATCTATAGCTAACAAGACCAGGGGTTCCGCACAGCTCTTCGCCTGCCATAACCGCATTCAGCACCCTACCTTATATTATCCCCCGCTTGCCTCCCGGGAAACAAACCCGGCCTGATTTTCGTGGATCAACCGTGGCAGGTAATCCCTGAGCCTATTGGCCGAAAAAACCTTTGAAAAAATCTTAAAGTCCGACCCCAAGAGCGATATCGGCCTATAGGACCACACAATTGGGGATCCTTCCCCTCTTTCGGCAAGATAGTTATTCCTGCCGTACGCATTGTTTCAGGGATCTGTCCCCCTCCTGCAAACGAGTTATACAACCTGGCTAACGGCTCACACAGGACCCGTTGCGAACTTTTATATGAACTTATTTGGGAAGCCATCCAGGCCCCGGAGCCTTCGAGGTGCCGGCACACCCCTTGATAACCAAGGCCACTTCCCGTTCCTCAATAGGACGGGAAATCCACGCCGCCTCCTCCACCCCCAAACTCGGGAGCTGGACCTGGCAAAAATTTCTCTACCGGGGCCTGGGAGCTAATCCCCTCCACCGCATACGCTGTTTATAAAATTCCACAAACCTATCCTGAATCTGTTTTACCGCCCCGCAACTCACGTCCCCTGCGCATCCCGGATTTTTGTGATAAAATTCCGAGTCCGTAGCCTCTGCAGCCGCCGTGCCAAGAGACACGATGGCCTATTGCCCCATTCAAAGAACTGCTGCTTCAATTTATCTTGTGCAAATTTAAGCTCCGCTAGGTCTAACTCCCCCAGTTCCCGATTGAGGTGTCGCAACTCCTGCTCGTGCTGCTGCGGGACCCGCCCCACTTTCTGCAGCGCTTCCAATTGTTGGATCTGCGCCCGTAGGGCTTCCTTTTTACTCTCCTTCAACCGCTTCATATAAGAGCCAATAGATATCAGCTCCCCCCGCACTACCGCCTTCAAACATTCCCAGATCGAAGCTATGCCACACTCCCCATTATCATTAACTACCAAATAATCCTTTATCCCTTTCTCCACTCTTAACACTACCTGCGGGTCATCCAAGAGAGATTCGTTAAGCAACCAGCCTCCCCTCTTCTTCCCTTGGGGCCCCACCCGCATTTCAATCCACACCGGCACATGGTCAGAGAGTGTCCGTTCGCCTATGCTCACACACCTACAACTCCGGTAGTAGGGGTTCTCGAAACCCAGATCATATCCAAGCGGGAGAAGGAATGGTGAACCGGAGAATAAAATGTATAATCTTTCTCCCGACCCCTCAATTCTCTCCAAGTGTCTGCCACCCCAAGATTATGACCCATAGCCTTTAACAGCCGTCGAACTCTAGCGTTCCCCTCCTCCGCCCCTGTGGAATTGTCCAGCCTAGGGTTGATAGTCAAATTGAAGTCCCCCCCCCATAATCACCTGGCCTTCGGCGAACTTGTCAAGGGCGGAATTTAACTCCTGGAAAAAGGGTCCCTGTGCATCATTCGGGCCATAAAGATTAACAAAGGTGAAGATCTGGCCATGCAGTTTAAGCTTAAGAAAGATATACCTCCCTCCCCGGTCTCGTTGAATGGCACACACCTCATGCGGTATAGTACCTCGAACTAGTATACCCACCCCCCCCTTACGCACCGCTAATCTGTTGGAGGAGAACCACTGGTACCGAATTTGTTATGGGACATTCGCCACTCATCCTGTTTCTTCAAATGGGTCTCTTGCAAGAATATTATATCCCCTTCAAACGTTCTATTTCCTTGTATACTCTCTGCCGCTTAACCGGCGCATTCAACCCACGCACATTCAACGTAATCACCCGCAGCTTATCCATCCAGCACATCGCCCCCCCTCCCCGTCACACAGCTCCAACTTGGGTATGAGATCCCCGTCCACTCCCCCCCTCCCCCCCCCGCACCCCCCTCCCCCATTCCCCCCCTCCCCCCTCCCCGCCCTGCCCGGGACCACTATATTGATCCATAAGAGGCATGGCATCACCTCCCCGCAGACCCCTCAAAAACCATAATACATAACCAATGGTACACAAATCATATCCAATTATGTGCCTGAGCCCTACAGGCCAGTCCATCAGCCACTGTCCTCGGGTCTGGGTGAGCGTCTCTGCTTGCCGCCGCATCCGCTTGTCTCCTTTTTGCGCTCTTTGCCACCCGCCTGCTCGCTCCCCAGACCGGTGTACACTCGCAGGTTCCACCGCCGGCAGGACCGGGACGTCCACCCAGCCCGCCTGCTTAAGCACACGTGCCGCTTCCTCTGGTGTCCTAACGTGAGAGGCAGTCCCGTCAATAGAGAAGTGAAGGCCAAATGGGAAGTCCACCTATATTTGACCTGCTTGCTCGTGAAGCCTCTTCGTTATCGGGGCCATTTTCCCGCCTTTTTCGAATGGTGATGGCAGAGAGATCTGCATAAAGTTCAACCCGGTTGGTTTTCCCCCACTTCAGGTCCGGTAGCCGCCTAGCAATCTCCATGATGGCATTTTTAGTAGAATATTCATGGAAGCAGGTCCACTATATCCCGAGGCCTGCCCTCTCGGCGGGGGCCCAGAGCTCGTTGTGCACGTTCCAATGTCAAACAACCGCGTGGTCTCCGGCCCCTCTGCTTGCTCCAATATCTGCTTGCTGAGTTGCGCCACCAGCCGCATGCAGTCCTCTTTTTCATTGGCTTTCGGGCACTCCCCGGAACGCTAATGTTGGCCCTCTGGGAGCGGTTCTCTAAGTCCTCAACCTTCGCCCACAGCTCCGCCAGATCTCCATCACAGGCGTCCACCCTTGCTTGCAAGCCCTGTACTGCCTTGTCCTGGGCCTCCACTTTGCCTTCCACCTCCTCCAGCCGGCCGCCCACCTCTCTCATCTCTCCCTTCAGGTCTTCCAGCCAGATTTGAACATCTCCTTGAAAGCTGGCAAGGTCTTGCCTGAGTTCGCCGAACCAGGATTTTATTTCACCCCGAAGACCCGCAATCTCACTCGTCTGCTCCTGGGCCGCTAGCGACGGGGATTTCGCCCCATCCCCCGCTGATGTTCCAGGCGCTGCCATTTTACTCCTTGCACCAGCACTCCCCGATCCTCCTTTATATGCGAATGCCTTCAGCTCCGCCGCGCCTTTCTTCATCGCAGCCCTCCAGCACGCTTCAACACCTGCTTACTCCCCAATTTCGGGGTATTTTCCACCAATGTTCGTGGAATGTGTACCAATTATTCACACGGGCCATCGGAGCTCCACTCTCACGCTCCCGCTCGGATCGGTGACGTCATTTCCTCCCTCTGCTTCCCTTTATTTTGATTAAGTTAGGGAGCCAGGTACTCCGGATTCCGAGGATACAGAGGTGCGGCGGTTCCTGCGCGAAACTTGGGCCCCTACACTTCAACCTCGCAGTTACCTGGACAAAGAGTCAGCTTCACATCTTACCTGAATGTCTGAATAAAGTTAAGTGGAAGTACTTAACATAGCTTTGTTGTTTAAACAAGGAAAAGGAGAGCAAAAGAAAGAGAGTGAACATTTTTTTTACCTGTTACTGATGTAATACGTTTTCACCCTAAAGAAAAATAAATCTACAAAAAGCATCAGAACTTACGAGTTAACAATTGAAGTTAACAGAGAATTACACTTCATATGCTGCATTAGCCAGAAGAGATACTTAACTGGTTAGAATAGTTAGGGTTTCCTTCATTAGAGTTGTAACGTGTTATGGTTGTTCTTCTGTAAAAGAAAATATTGTTGTTGTTTTTTAAAATAATTTATACATACCAGTTGGTGCAATACAAGATGAAATGTATGCTGGGTTATTCTTTCATGTCCTCCTGAGAAACTGGAAAGATTATTTCAGCTAGAAATACAAGAAAGTGTCAGAACCTGCGTAAAATTAATATCAAGACACTTTGCAATTACTTTATTGGTAAACTTCATACATACCATCTAAGTTTACTTATTATATATACTTCCCCAGTTCCTTTTGAAGGAACTGGTGTGTACTGTGCCTTTCCAATTCGTAAATCTGGTGATAACGCCTTCCCTTACGGCCACTGACTACACAATTTTAGTAAGGAAGCTACATCAGGGCGTGTAACACTGGTTTGCAAATAGGGGTGGGTTACATCTCCATGCATGTCCATGCATTCTCTCACACTGGAGGTTACAGATCATACACTGTTGTCTCTCATTGGGAAATACATGGTCAATCCTAACTCAGCTGCTCATGGCTTACAGTAGTAAGGGTCAGCACATCCACTAGGAAAATTAGGCAGATGCCTAGTTCTATTGATCATGGTGGACAGCATGCCGGCCTGATCCCTCCTTCCCTGAAAGTGTGGCAAAGCCACCACTTCAGTGCTGTGGGCATCCTTCAAGCAGTGGCACACATGTGGCTAGTCATGGTAGACAATTCCTGGCTCCTTCCAACAGGAAGTGTCGGAGAGGGCCAGGGGCAGCATGACATGAATATGTGGCTGCTGCCTTAATCCTCACCACCACAGAAGGGGGAATCAGCATGGGCTCCATTTTACCTGCCAGTGACATGCTTGCCAGGGGGACTGTAGACACAGCAGCACTGCACGTGACACACAGAGCAAGCGCTAAGTGCAGAAGCTGCTGTCACTGCCATCCCAACCCCGACACACTGCTAACTTGGATGTGTGGTAGCAGTGGCACAACTCCTTTGTGACAGTGGTGACATGTATGTGTGTCACTGCTGTCATAGCAGAGTCATAACAGACATTGTAGATGTACACCCTAGGCAGTTACTTTGTCCACTTAGCAGACTAACTGGCCCTACTCAGTCACTCACATGGCTTTACCTTTGCCACTTTGGCACCAACAACATAGTGCCCTTTAGTGAAAGAGCACCATACTGTGACTGCCAATAGACCACTACCACCACTAATTTTAGGGCTCCAGGCTGATTGCTCCCCCTGCGTACATGTAAGTTGTCTGTGTGGTGTTTAATGGGTGTGAACAGCTCTCTGTCTTACAAACCAGCCCTTAAGGTTCCCAGTAGCTGCACCTGTAACGCACAGTAGTGGAATGACTGTTAGGGGAACACACACTGGCTCCTATGCTCTACCCAGTTAACGTTGCTTCCGCACCCCTTTGCAACTTACCACCTGGCAACATTTTACAGGCTGGTAAGCCCACATTACTGGTGCTTCCCATAGCGGTAAGTGCTTCCTGGCGCCAATAACGCATTCACATGGCAACTTTGTGCCCTTATCCTTCTTTAGTAAAAATACCTCTAAGTTAAAGCGGTATAAAAATAATTAAATAAATTAAACTTTAAATTTAAAAGCACCGTCAGGCACAGGAACCGCAGGACCGGCACCACAGACCTGATTGGCATTGGGGAAGAGAGTGGGAAGATAAGCTCTTCCCTGCACCCCACTGCCAAGCCAATGGGGCCAGGAGAACTTTAAATTTAAAAGTGCCTTCAGGCATGCCAAAGCCCGAGGGCCTAGCCAGAGGGCCCTTTGACATAGCCCTTAGGTGGAGACTAAGAAAAAAGAGCCGCAACAACCCACACCAAGTGGGAAATCCAACAGCAGACAACTTCAAGCAATAATTATCATCTCTCATGTTTAACATTTACGTACAACCTGTCTGCAACATCATCAGATCTTTCAATGTCCAATGTCAGATATACGCCAGTGATATCCTTCTTTACATGCCATTCTCCACAAAGCAAATGGACCTCTCACCTCTCATTGAATGTTTTGATGCAGTATCAGAATGGTTTCTATCTCAAAACCTCCGTATTCAACATAAGAAAACGGAGGTACTCTTCATCACAAGAAATCCGAATTTTACCCCACCACCTCATATAAAAGTGAGAAAAGCTGAACTCCAAACAAAGTCTACAATTCGATACTTAGGAGTTACTCTAGATCAACACTTGGACATGAAGCTTCACATATCTTACATTGTCAGAGCCGTATATTTCAGCGATTTTAGGCATTTCTCTCATGCCTGCAACCCTCCCACCTTCTCCTTTGACTTTTTAAGTTAATTCCTTAGCTTTTGGGGGTTTTAATTCACTCTTTTGAGGTTTATTTTTGCTGGCGGCCATTTTGAATAGCTAATGAGCCCCGGTTTTTGGCGGGAAGCCAGATTCCTTCTCTGCTGGCTTCTAACAGCTATATTGCTGTTTAAGGGTTTTTTTTCACAACACTTGCTAGCTGTGAGTTGTGAAGGGGTTCCTTTTTCTCTGCCTATGTATTAACATAATGAATAAAAAGTACGGAAGGCATGAATAGAGAACAGGATGCAATTCAGAGCCACAGTACAATGCTAAGTCACTGACGAATGGTGCAGGGCTCATGGGTTCCATCCCCCACTGTGCCCAATAAAGAAGGCTGGCTGAGGCATTACCTATTATGGGGGATATTGTTAAATGCCTGTTCCTGCGGGATGCAGTTATTTGTTTTTAGTTCTCACTATGCCTTATTCAGGTTTACGCTGCATAGACTGTCAGAAGAAACACAGGGACCTCATGAATCAGCTGTGCTCTTCCCCCAGCATCTTGCTTCCCCAGATGAACTTGGGTACTCCTGAGCTTGGCTTCAGTGGAGCTCTCCATTGGCTTTACGCTGCGCTGAGTCTTTCCCACGAGAGTTTGGACGCCTCCAGGAAGTTCAGGTATCATTTTCTGAAAGAAAACTGTGAGTAGCCTGGTTTTTTCTTACTTGCCCCAGCTGCTCTGGGATGATTTCAACTGAATCCGGACCGGCTGCCTCTGAGTTTTGAAGTTCCTGCTTTAAATTTTTAATCCACAAACTGCAGCCGGGTTACTTTGTACGTCTTACTGAATATTGTACCTGTCTTATTCAATATACCATTTGATTGGAATTTTAAGTCAGTGTTTTGGATCCTGACTGTTTTGGGCTCGGCCTAATTAAGCATACTCACTGTAATCTTCCTACAGCTGGATTTGAGCTTCTACATCCCTCCCCAGAAACACCTTTCAGCCCCTACCATGGAGGTCTGAATGGCTGCGGAGGGATCACACTCTAATTTCCCTACTTTCAGTCACTGTAATTGCCTTACCCTGACTTTGAAAGTTTCTCTGTGCCAGCACAGTGAATGACTGACAGTTCCCTTCTCAGCTCAGTGAATACCTGACAGTTTTTCTGTGCCAGCGGCCATTTTGTTTTTCTCTTCAGTGTTTCTTTTTGGAGGAAACAGCTCTAGACAGCAGTTTCCACACATTTCAACATGCTGTGGAGGCACGTGGATTTTCAAGTTCCTTTTCTTGAAGAGTCCTGGGTTTCCCTGAGCCTACCTTGCTTATTGTTTTAAATGCTAAAAAAAAAAAAAAAAAAAAACACAAGAAGAGGAAAGGTGGTTTAAGTCTCTACAATGCTTCTTTCTCTGGCTGTCTTATATGAGATATGTAATCAGCCAAAGGGGGCATTAATAGATTGCTTGTGTTCCACCTGCAAGCTGCATCCCTGAGACTTTCCCCATTCCCACTGCGCTGCTAGCTGGGTTCATCAGCACCTTATCTCCCCCCCTCCTCAGAGCCCCTGCTGCAGGATCTTCCTGCAGGAGAAGATTCAGTCAGCTCCCATGTCGCTTCCACAGCCGCTGGAGGCCACAGCAGCCTTGACTGACAGTGCCTTCCTCACACTCTTCCATCTGGCATGACGCCTGTGACTTTTGGAGTCTTTTGGATTATCTCCTACACCTGTCCAGTAGCAGGCGAGCATCTGGCGTGGTCTCGCAAGTGGTCCCATAAGTCCTCAGACCTTAGAGCAGTACGTCCTCCTTGGGGCGTAGCATGTGCCTTGTGGGGTACTATGGATATTCAAGAAGACTTTAAATCTTCGGAGGTCAGCCCTGACTCGTTGGAGTACGGAGATAGGGAATATTCTCCGTCTGTTTTCTTCGCTGACGGTTCTCAGCCTTTTTCGGTAAGAGGAGTTGCCGGCTCTAATCACACAGGTGATGGAGTCGCTCTCCCTAGCCGACACGCCTGCTCCTCCGGATTCTCAACTCCGGTTGCAGCCAGATCCCATTTTCCAGAGCATTCGTACGGCACGCGGTATTGGTCGGTTATACCCTTGGTCTCCCTTTCACTTGGACCGTTGACTGACATACCCGACAGTTGATGCATTCTGACCAGGGTCATCAGGCATACCACACTTCTGGTTGAGGGCGGAGAGGCGCTCCGCGACCAGCTAGACCTGAAGAGTTGGGAGACTGCTACAGTCCGGTTTTCCTTCGCCCGCTATTTCCTTCTTGCAGGTGTGCGGAGGTCTGGCAGCTCGGGCCTCCCTTCGATGGATTCCGCAGCTTCCAGGTGTTCCCGAGTTGGTTCATTTCGAATCCATCGCTGCATTCCGGGCAGAGGCATTCTGTGATCTCTTGCAGCTGTCAGCTTGCTTCCTAGCACCGGTGTCGGTAGCTCGGAGATGGCTCAGCCTGCGTCAATGGGCAGCGGATGTTGCTTCATTTAAAGGCTCCAGTGTTTAGAAGCCATTCGTCCCGGTCCACCGTTGGAAGGAGGACTGGGCCGTTACTCTGTCTATTTTGGAATGCTTCAGGTCCTGGATTTTCTCGGGGCTGGGTGCGACACTCGTAGGGGACGGGTGTTTCTACCTCAGGAACGTTTTCATAAGATCTCTCTTCAGCTCCGCCGCTGCTTGGATCAAGCAGCGCCTCGGCCTTGGGGCTACCTTCAACTCTTGAGGTCCATGGCAGCAACGATAGCCCTCGTTCCGTGGGCAAGAGCGCTCTTGCGCTGCTTGCCGACGGCGCTTCTATCTCGTTGGTCGCCGGTATCGGAGAGTTATCGAATCCGGTTGCCTTTGCTTCTGCTGGTGCGCCGCAGCCTCCGCTGATGGCTTCAGGCACACAATCTTCTATGGGCGGTCCCTCTGGAGTCTCTGCGCTGGATCTTGATGACGCCAATCGCCGACCTCTCCGGTTGGGGAGCGCCTTGCGGCTTAGCCTCGGCGCAGGGGAGTTGGTCACCTCGCAAAGCCCAAGGGTCTATCAATCCTCTCGAGACGTGGAAAGTGCGCTTCGCCCTTCTTCAGTTTCAGCCTCTAATGTGGCGGTGTGCGGTTCGGATCCTGTCCGACGCCACGACGGTTGCTTACCTAAGCCGCCTAAGCGGCACGCAATGTCCGGATGTCTCACAGGAGAGGCATTTGCTCCTCCCGTGGGCGGAGGAACATCTTCATGCTGTCGGCACAGCACATCGCAGGCGTGAACAATGTGTAGGCCGATTTTCTCACCCGGCACTCTCTGGAGCCCGGAGGCTGGGCTCTGCAGCCGGATGCGTTCCGGTCCATTGTTCACCTGTGGGGACCACTGACCATGGATCTAATGGCTACGGCGCAGACTGCCATGGCTTTGCTGTACTTCGGCCATTGGAGGGATGAGGGAACGCACGGCATAGATGCTCTCTCTCAACCGTGGCTGATTCATCTTCTCCTGTGTGTTTTCCCTCCCTGATCCGTGATATGCATGGTTCTCCAGCGGCTCCGAGACCGTCGCGACCCTGTACTCCTGCTGGCTCCGAATTGGGCTCGTGGACCATGGTATGCGGATCTCTTCCGTCTGTCTGGGGCGTCGATGCTCCGCCTCGAGGCGTTTCTCAGCCTTCTGATTCAGGGACCGGTGGAGATGGAAGACCCAGCTCCTTACTTGCTTACGGCCTGGCAATTCCACGCCGCCGGTTTGCTCGCTACGGCTATTCGCCTAGCGTGGTCGTGACGCTTCTCATGGCGCGGCGGTCTACCACGACGCTGACTTACGCTCGGGTTTGGCGTCTCTTG
This sequence comes from Ichthyophis bannanicus, assembly GCA_033557465.1. Taxonomy (NCBI): domain Eukaryota; kingdom Metazoa; phylum Chordata; class Amphibia; order Gymnophiona; family Ichthyophiidae; genus Ichthyophis; species Ichthyophis bannanicus. The sequence continues at coordinate 1,465,440,805 of CM066032.1, read as the reverse complement.
ATGGTTGGTGTTCGCGAAATAACCTCTCACCCTGGCGTTGCGGTGTTCCGGATATCCTGTCCTTTTTACAGGCCGGAGTGGATAAGGGATTAGCGCTCGATTCCTTGCGAGTACAAGTGGTCGCCTCAACTTGTTTCGGGGTCCTATAGCGGGGCGATCGATAGCTTCGCATTTGGACGTGTCTCGTTCCTCCGCGGAGTTAGGCCTTCCGGCCTCCTCTGCGTTCGCCTGTACAGGCGTGAGCTCTTGTGCTTGTCCTCTGTGCCCTCGTTGCTCCTCCCTTTGAGCCTCTGAGGGCATGTTCTCTTCTAGATTTGACTCTGAAGGCAGTCTTCTTGGTGGCCATAACTTCGGCACGCCGTCTTTCTGAGCTCCAGGCTCTCTCGTGTCGACATCCCTATCTCTCGTTTTCCTCCGAAGGTGTTTCTCTGAGAACTGTCCCTTCCTTTGTTGCCCAAAGTGCTGACACCGTTCACTGTTGACCAGCCTCTTTTCTTTCCGTCTTTAACAAAGGCGCAGTGTGACAGTGGTCGGTCTCCGTTGCGGGCGGTGGACCTTAAGAAGGTTCTTTTTCGGTATCTGGGGGTCGCGGAACCCTTCCATATGACTGTTGCTCTTTTGTCTTGTTCGCGGGTTCTTGTCGGGGATCCGCAGCCTCCGAATCTACCATTTCTAGATGGGTTAGGGAGGCCATTGAGGCGGCGTACCTTCTTCTGGGAGAGCCAGCTCCACCGGGACTCCATGCTCACTCCTCTCGGGCGCAAGCAACTTTGTAGGCCGGGAGGTCTCATGTAGTTCCTCTCGATATTTGCCAGGCGGCGACTTGGTCGTCGCTGTCCACCTTTGTCGGTCATTATAGGTTGGATGTTCATGCCCGTCAGGAGGTCCGTTTTGGAGTTGCTGAGCTGTCGGCGACTTTCCCCCCCTTGAATGCAGGTAGCTTGGGTACTGCCTGTTTGTCTGGACTGGTCTAGCAGTATGAACGGAAGGAGAAATTTCACTTACCATTAATTTCCTTTCCTGGAATACTGCTAGACCAGTCCAGGACCCGCCCTGCTGTTGGTTGGAGTGCCGCTAGTGCGGTGCAGCCGCCGACCGCGGTTCTTCTCTTTGCCGGTATGCCTCGCCATGGGCAGTCCATGGGTTCGTAGGTGGATACTGTTTTCAGCTCTAGGGAGTTCTTCGGCTCCCTTGTATATAGTTCACTTGAGACCCTCTGGGGTGATGTTACAGTTCATGTTGCATTAGCTTGTGGACGTAACTGAGGGAGACCCCTAGGGGTAGAATTATATCACCAGGCTCCAGCCTATCAGAGCTCTGGTAGAATTCTCTGTCTCCAAGATCTGCTGGCAGGGGTGCATAACCCGTTTGTCTGGACTGGTCTAGCAGTATTCCAGGAAAGGAAATTAACGGTAAGTGAAATTTCTCCAAATAATTGGTACCTCCACCATGTACAACATCAACATTAGAGCCCCAATCTCGACATTCTGCAGACATATTGCATTAGATTGACTAACAAATTGGTCTGAAAAGGACCTCCACTCATAGAATAACAGGTGCAAGACACAACACACACATCCAAGATATCATAAAGGCAATTTACCGCAACCTACCACAAAGCAAGAGTTGCAACCTCATACCATTGCCACATTCAGACTAGTGTTACATAGTCAACCTCTGTTATGGACTAATACAGACTAACATCAACATACTAATGCTACAGAGATCTGGGAACCAAAGACACCAAAAAGACACTAAATGGCATGAATACCCTCGATGGCTCATACATATTCCAATCACCATACAAGAAAGCCTTGATAAATTAAATCTACACAGCTCTTATGTGCACTCATCAACACTCACTCTGCAAGAAATAAAGCACCTATAATCACAGACTGCATCAAGGACAACAACATCAACATCCTATGCATATCAGAATCATGGTTCTCAAAGGAAGATTCAGTACTAATAACCCAGCTAAAACTACCAGATTACAATATACACCACTGTCCAAGAACCAACAAGTGGGGAGGTGGAGTACTGGTCACAGTCAAATCCAACCTTGGATTCAGAACACTCAAAACTATCAACACAGACACAACAGACATATTGGTGCTATCAAACAACCACTACATCGTTACCTTGATATACAGAGCACAACAATAAACTCTGATGACCTATCAACAATTTTTTAGATGCTCTACAAAAACTCACACCACAAATACCTAATTCAATTAAAAGACTTCAATCTCTCTAGTCTCACAGCAAAACAAGAGTCAGCATTTTTAGAGGTCATGGCTGAACTGGAATATCTACAACAGTAAGCAAACTAACACACAGAAAAGGAGGCAAGCTTGACTTAATTTTCATCCCCAAAGACATACTTCTCTATGGTCAGACAACTCCTCCACTAATTCAACAGATCCCTTGGTCAGACCACAATATTCTATCATTCAAAATACCATTCCAGTCTATCACAAGAACTAACCAAAGCAACAACTCATCCACCTGAAGATTCAAACAATTCAATAAACAATACTTCCTATATGAGATTAACCCACAACTACACCAAGACACAACAGACCTTAATGCTTTAGTAAGCACCTGGAACAAAGCTAAGTCAAAAGTGGCAGCTACCACCTCAAGTGTCCACAAACAGTCACAGAGAAACAAACACAACAAACCATGGTACACCAAAGAACTGAGATCCCTAAAACATCAACTAAGACAAACTGAAAGGAAACGGAGACAAACAAAATCAAATGAGGACCAACATCAATTTGCAAACCAATAAAAAATTATTGCAATCAAATCAACGCGCAAAAGAAACAATATCACACCGATTATCCAAACCTCCCTTAATCATCCTAGGGGATTATTTAGTGTCATGGCTCACTCATAAGAGATTCAAACAGAGTTGACACAAACACGACACCCTACCCACAGACCCTCGCAAACTACTTCCAAAGCAAGTTCAACAATCAAACAGCCACAACAATTTCAGAGATCATAACCAATACACAAGACACACTCTGGCACAAATTTGAACAGATCTCAATTGAAAACATCAAGCAAATAATAAATAGCCTGAACACCACCACATCCCCATTCAACCCCTGTCCAGTCTCATGGGTGAAACTATGCAGAACTGAACTGTCAACATACATCCATAAGCTAATTAACCTAGCCCTAGAACAAGGTCACCTGCTTGAACAACTTAAAACTGCATCTATAGGTCCAATTCTGAAAAATACTGCTACAGACCAAAGTAACTCAGCATCCTGTAGAATCCTATATACCAATAAGTAGCCTACCCTTCCTGAGAAACATCATTGAGAAGGTTGTGCAAAAACAATTACAAAACCACCCGGACAACCATGCCACACTAGATAATCAGCAACATGTTTTCAAACAACATTACGGTGTTGAAATGCTAATTGCATCACTCTAAGACACTCTAATAAAAGGAGTATTCAAATTCCATTAGGGCTTCATTCTCATATTTATCAACATTTCTTTCAGCATTTGACTCTATCTCTCACAACCTTCTCATAAACAGACTCACCTCTATTCAAGTTGGAGGAACACCCCTCAAATGGATTCAGTCATACCTATCCAACCAATACCAACAAGTGAGGACAGGTACAAAAGAAATCAACACCATACAGACAAAGCCAAGGAGCAACACAAGGATCGTCACTATCAGCACTTCTATTCACCATATACATACAACTCATATGCAGCATATTTCATAAACACAAAATAAACTACCACATTTACACTGACCACATCATGTTGTATGCTCCACTCAACTTAGCCAACCCAGACCTAAATCATATATCAGACTGCTTCAAAGACCTAGTTCAATGGTTGACAAACCACATGCTTAAAATCAATGTAAACAAAACCGAAGTACTATATTTCTCCAGGAACAGATAATTTACTCTGCCCAAAACAATCACAATTGCCAACTCAAACCTGGAAACAAAAAGGTGGTATAATACTTAGGAATGAACTTAGACCAACACTTAAAAACACCAGCAACATCACAAAATCAATATAAAATCAATCAATAAGAGTCCTAAAAAACCTCTGTCCTCTCATCAGCGAAGAAGATTTCAGAACTGTATTCCAAGCAATGATATTCCCTCACCAAGATTTCTATAGCAACGTACTCCAAGGTCTCCCCAAACAGTCATTACATCATTTCAAACTTGCACAACACACAACGGCCAGAATCATAATGGGAGCAAAGAGATCTGACCATATCATACTCAAACTTAAAAAGCTACATTGGTTCCCACTGGCTAGCCAGATAAAATACAAAACAATAATGATAATTTTCAAGATCATTCATAATATCTCAACACCCATGCCTAGAATCTACTATTCATACAGCAGCAAAGGGCAGAGAAACACAGAAATACCAGCAAAATAAGTTGGCTCTCCCATCTGAGCTAACTAAATGCAATCAGGAAACATGAGAAAAGAACATTCTCATTCTACACCCCAGACCTTTGGAACCTACTCCCTACAGAATTAAGAATAATATCAGAACTCTCAGAATTCCACAAGAGACTAAAAACCCACTTATTCAAAGAACACTTTAAGGACTAACAATATCCTCTTATACAATACAAGATACCTTTCACTCAGATGTATATGATAACATGTAAATTACTGTTATAATTATCTTATGTTATGCTAAGCACTGTTCTATGTAAGTTAATGTTCCTGTTACTTATACTGTAAACCACTTTGATTTTATGATTAAGCGGTAGAGAAAAACAGTTAAGTAAATAAATAAATAATCTATTAATATCATTGAAATTAACTGGATGCAGTATTGCTCAGATAAAATTATTACTGAGAGAAGCCACCCAAAGAGGATAAAAGGTCAGAAACAAAGCAGAAAGATAAAAAAAATTCTCCATGGAAAGCATGTATTAAAGGAAAATTAAAATCATTATGTGCAGAGATGTCCCTGATAACTGAATACCTCAAAGGATCAAGACCACCAAAAATAATGAGAAATATCCAAATACAGTATTTAGAGAGAACCTAAAACAGTTCTGCAGGGAACTGGGAAAGAACATCTCTATGGAAAAACTACTACCAACTAAAGCTGAAACAGAAAAATTTAGAAACGTTTATATGAGAAACCTGTAGACTATAACTGAGAAACAGTTACCCTACATACAAGAGCATTTGGAAAAGGCAAATATCAATGCTATGAATAGCCTGAAGTAACAACAAAAGAGTTAGAAGGCAGGTTAAAAAGAGTCTGAAACTGGAAGAGCCCTGGCCCAAATGGAATGACCAATTTTTGGTTCAGTTAACATCTCTCAACAAAGAACTGGCAAACTGCAAAAATCACAGCAAGAACACTACTCTTTCCTAATGGAAATCCAAGTAATGTTTCCAAAAATTATCGACCAATAACTTGTCTACCTAAACTCTATAGTCTTTCCTGTAATAAATGTCGACAGCATATACAATCATATCAATTCCAGTAGCATCATGGCAATAGAACAGAAGAACAATAAGAGGAAATTGTATGTAAGCAAAGACCAAGTAATGCTGAAGCTCTGTAGTTCCAATGATCCACATCTAGTAGAAGAACTCCATGTAGTAGAAAGTTTCTCAGATGATATCAGGATGACTTTTGACCTGGACAAATGTGGTAAGGCAACTTTCTTTAGAGGAAAATTGATCAAATGAAAACATCTCTCTGATGACTGTAACAAAGGAATTCAAAAAGAAAGGCATATAATTATCTAAGAGTAGATGAAGGAACAATCCAGTAAAAATTATTAAGAGAAAAGATCAGCAAAAAACATTATAGGAGATTAAAACTGATACTGAAAAGCGCTTTAACAACATGAGATAAAATACAAGCCATTAATTAACTAGTAATTCCTATAGTCTCCTATAGCTGAATGACGAATGTTCCTCATATAAATACAAAAACAACCATACCTACCAGATACAAAGAAAAAGGAATATTCACCAATAAGAGAAAAATTTAGGTATCAAAAAAGAAAAATATTTATGCCAGACTCAAGTCAGACAGAGGGTGCCTCACTATTCCTATGTCCCCCTCATCTGTAGTCCTTTTATTTTAATTCCAAAATGAAAGTATAGCAAAAAAGTATGTGCATCATAGAACACAGGATAGCTTCAACACATATTCTCCTGTAGTCCCACTTTCCTTTAAATTTATCTTCTAAGACTCAGTAAGTGTGCCATAGTAAAATCACTCATGCACAACACGCTGATACTGCTTACTGCTATTACTTATCATTTGTATAGCACTACAAGACATACATAGCTCTGCATATGCTGATATATTTATTTATAAGATGTCAAACCTCCAGGCCACTCAACATCAAAAGACCAAAACAAAAGTGTTGAAGAATGACGTTAAACATTGAAAATTGGTCTCTATCTTTAACTTGGACAAGCAATCCAACAAATCCACCCAGACTTAGTAAAGTGTGACTGAAATGGATTTAGCCAAGTAAAGTTTTGTCTAACAAATCTGTTATATTGTTTTGAAGATGAGAATAAACAGGTAGATAAGATGAGCTAGTTGACACAGTATCTCACTCTAAGCTACTGCACCGGTTACATCATATAGGTTTACGAAAGAATACCCTGAATTGGTTCACCTCCTACTTGGAAGGCCATATGCAGCAAGTCAAATGTGACCAAAAAAAAATCCTTGCAATTCCGTATTATTAAAGGAATACCACAGGGTTCAGCTTTGTCTTCTATACTTTTCAATATTTATATCCAACCTATTTGTAACATCATTAAACTTCACAAACTCCATTATCACCTTCATGCTGATGACATCATGGTATATGCTCCAATAGTCATACAATCACTTGACACATCAGCAATTTCTAGATGCCTCCAAGGCATGAGTACCTGGCTTTCAGATAATAACTTTACACTTAATTATGATAAAACAGAGGCAATGTTTGTTACTAGAAACCCCCATTTCATTCCACCACAAACTATTAACTTACTAGATAGATCCATTGTAGTTAAGAATGATATTGGATAAGGCATAATATTGGATAAGGCTTTGAAACTTAAATCTCATATTTGCTAGGACTGCAAATAAGGCCTATCATCGTTTAAAGATTATTAGAAAGCTCAAGCCGTTACTCCATCAAGACCATTTCTGTACAGTGTGTCAAGCACTCATTACCCCCTCTTAGATTACGGAAATTTGCTGTATCAAGGCCTCCCTCAACAGACTTTACACCCTCTCCAGATGGTTCAAAATACCGCTGCATGCATCATCGCGAGGCCGCGGGCAGGGTCCCTGCGGCTGACTTTAACCGGACGCACGGCCCGGTGCGGGGACCCTTGCGGGCGGCCCGGGTGGGGCACGCGAGTGCGGGGTTTAAATTGATTGGCTCCCGTCGGCCGCAGCCGTGCGGGAGCCAATCAATGGGGTTGTTGCTGGGAGTGGGGGGTCGAGTTCCTGGCCGGCAGCCTCCACATGTGCAGTCAGTGTGGAGGCTGCTTCGGGGGTGCCGGCGTTTGTTGTCACGGCGGAAAAGGAGCGGCAGCCGTAGCGGAGCGCTTCTGTGCGACTGACCGGGGTCCTCTTCATTGGGCTGCGCAGCCGGAGTGAGTTTTCTTTTGCGGCGGACGGTCAGCGGCGGCAGCGGAGCGCTTCTAAGCACCAGCCGGGGTCCTGGTGGTTGGGCAGCGCAGAAGAGCCCGCAGGCAAGTCTGGGGGTTGTACTGGCCCCCTGTTGGGTTGCTGTGTGTGGGGTTTCTGGCGCTTGGTGAGTGTGGGGGTTGTCTGGTGGTGGCTCCTATTTGGGTGGCCTAACAACAAAATAACCAAAAAAAAAAAAAAAAAACCTTTTGAAAAATACACTTTAAGAAGGGCCTGTTCAGCAGGGGTGTTGGGCCTGGTGGGATGCCTGCGCCACGTGGTCGGGCGAAAAAGGGGAGTTTGGCCCCGGAGGGTGCTGCTGGGGTGAGGGGGCGGAGGGGTTCTAGGTTTGGTGGGGGGCCGGGGTGGGCAGGGGGTTTCCCAGCCCTAGGGGGGAGGGGTCGGTGGGGTCATGGGGCCTCTAGGGGGGGTGCTGTGGGGGGCGGAAAGGGGCACAAGGGGTTCGGCAGTCGGGGGGACGGGGGTGTGCGGGGTGACCCTTCCCCCGGTGGGACCCAGGGGTCGGGGGTGGGATATCGGGGGTGGTTGGGGCTTCGGGAGCTGAGAATGTGGTGGGGAGTGGGGGTGTCGGGGGTGTGCTGGGAGGTTTGGGGGTGGCGGGGGTGTTGTGGGGGTGCAGGGACCTGGGGAGGATTGCGGCCGGATGGGGCCTAGTGGGGTAGTGGATATGGCGTACCTGCAGGTTGGTTTCCTGGTCCCAGTGGCTATGGTCCGCTGGAGGGGCCTTCGCCATGAGAACACTGGTTGGGTTGGGGGCAGGGTACGTCTCGGGCGGATTGGGGTAGTCTTTGGCCTCAAGCTTGGTCGCCGGCAGTTCCCCCTCCCCTGTTTTTCCTTTTATGTCTCCGCAGGTGCAGGTCATGGCTCAGCCAGCATGGATGGCGGGCGCTGCTGGTCACGAGAGCTGGATGAATCCGGTGGCGGGTGCTGCGACGCACTATGGAGTGGCGGAGGAGTCTTCGGGCGGACGGCCCTTGGATATCGCGCGGGCCGGCGGTGAGGACAGTCACGTTGCGGATGGTATGGCCGCGGCTTCTGCAGTTGCTGGTGGTGAGCCTGGTGAGTTGATGGGGGGTGTGGGCGATGGGGAGGTGTGGTTGCAGGGGGGGAAGGCGGTGGGCGGTTCGCCGAAGAAGCGCAGGCGGTCTTGTCAGAGGCGTCATAGCTCTGAGTCGTCCTCGTCTTCTTCCTCTTCGAGTGTTTCGTCGGCAGGGTCTGCGGGGGAGCCGGGTCGGCAGGAAGGGGTTAGCGGGGGCCGGGGGGCTCCTGTTTGGGTGGTGGAGCCGCGTCGATGGTTGTTTTTACGGAATTGTGGGAGGGAGTGCCGCGGAAGCTGCAGCGCAAGATTAGGAAGCGGCGCTACATTGATATCTTCCGTTTGCTGGAGGGGAGGAAGCATTCTGGTGAGAGTCGGAAGAAGAGGAAGGAGGACGAGAAGGCCGGTAGGGTTAGGAAGGTGGCGCGTAATGTGGTGAACTGGACGCGATCCTTTCTGCGGTTGGCCAGCGTGTGGGGTCACCACGCTCCGGAGCAATATGGTATGTTATTGGCATATGCCGATTCCATCCTGGAGGCGTCTCAGATGCATGACGGGTGGGCTTGGCTGAACTATAATGAAAAGTTCAGGGACAAGATGGAGGAGAATAAGTCATTGTCCTGGGGCACGCAGGACATTAACCTTTGGCTGACTCAAATGTCGGCTAGATCTAGTGCCAGTGGGGGGGGGGGGCGGTGGAAAAAGTAGTGTCAGGGTGGCAGGGGGGGGCTGTGTGTTCCTTTCGCTCGGGGGCAGGCGCTGTGCAGCAGAAGGCTGGCACGGCGCGAGGCAGTGACGTATGCTGGCGGTTCAACCGGTCCTCCTGCCTGTTTCCCGACTGTAAATTTCAGCACGCCTGTTCCTTGTGTGGAGGTCTGCACCCGGCCACCAAGTGCCTTAAGAAAGGTGCCGTCGGCGTTACCGGTCCTGCGCCTAAGGGGCAGTGAGGTGTATGGGCGCGTGCCGTCCCCGATTCAGGTGGAGGCCTTATTGGGGTGGCTCAGTCGCTATCCTAGGAGGCGTGAGGCAGTGATTTTGTCGTTTGGTTTTCGTTTCGGTTTTGTTATTCCGGTGCAGAGTGCGGTGTCGGCGCCGAGGGAAAGGAACTCCCCGTCAGTGCGACATTGGGCTGCGGTTGTTCGGGATAAGTTGTTAGGGGCATTGCGCTTGGGGAGAGTGGCTGGTCCATTCAGGGAACCCACGTTTCCCGACATGGTGATCTCTCCATTAGGAATAGTCCCCAAGAAGAAACCGGGTAAGTTCCGGTTGATTCATAATTTGTCCTGTCCGATCGGGGCTTCCGTTAATGATCACATACCCCATGAGTTTTGTACGGTCCAGTACGCATCCTTTGATAGGGCGGCGCGGATGGTGCGGGCGGCCGGTCGGTCTGCCCTGATGGCGAAGGTTGACATCGAATTGGCGTTTCAATTGTTACCCGTACATCCGTCTGCTTTTCCTTTGTTGGGTTTTTGCTTTCAAGGGGGGTATTATTTTGACAAGTGCATGCCGATGGGCTGCTCGGTCTCTTGCGCTTATTTCGAGATGTTTAGTACCTTCCTGCAGTGGGTGCTGGGGCAGCGGTTCGGCTCGCTGAATGTGGTGCATTACTTGGACGATTTTTTGTTTGTGGGTGCTGCTCAGTCGGTGGAATGTCAGGGGCTGTTATCTGAGTTTGAGCGGCTGGCGCGGGAGTTCGGTGTACCATTGGCGGAGGGTAAGATGGAGGGTCTGACGACGCGGCTGACTTTTTTGGGTGTAGAGTTGGATTCTTTGGAAATGGTGGCGCGTTTGCCGCAGGATAAGATTGCCCGCTTGCGGATTTTGGTGGCTAACGTTATGGCATCCCCAAGATTTCCTTGAGAGAGCTGCAGGCATTGTTGGTGGGGTCCTTGAATTTCGCCTGTAGAGTGATTCCGATGGGGAGGGTGTTTTTGTGGCGGCTGGCATGTGCCACGGCCGGGGTGCGGAAGCCTCATCACTGGATCAGAGTCACGGGGGTTATGAGGGCAGATTTGAGGGTGTGGAGTCGTTTTTTGGAGGAATTCAATGGGACTTCAGTTTTGATGGAGTCCGAGGTGTCCAGCGATGTCTTGCAGTTGTACACGGATGCGGCAGGGGGAGCGGGGTTGAGGGTCTATTTCCGGTGGGGCCTGGTGCGCAGATAGATGGCCGGAGTCATGGCACATTGCAGGGTTGACCAAGAACATCACATTTTTGGATCTCTTTCCGATTCGTGTGGTTTTGGAATTATGGCCTGATCGGCTTAGGAATCGTCAGGTTCTTTGGTAGTGTGATAATGAGGCGGTGGTCAGTGTGGTCAATCGATTCTCCCCTAGGTGCTTGGTGGCGGGCTTGATGAGGGAAGTAGTATTGGCCTGCTTGCGGTTGAATGTGTCGGTGAGGGCTCGGTGAGGGTGTACTAACGAGATCGCTGATGCTCTTTCTTGTTTTCAGTGGGAGCGGTTCCAGGCTCTGGCCCCAGAAGCGGACAAGGATGGCTCTGTGGTCCCAGAGAGCTTGTGGAGCATTGGCCACGTGAAATTCTAAATCTGCTGAAGAGTTCGGTGTCAGCGGGGACTTAGTCTGCATATCAAAGGGGCTGTGACCGGGTGGTCGCATTTCTGGTGGCTCATGGGTGGCAGCCTGGGGGGGGGGTTCCCGTGGGCTTGATTGGTCAATATATCGTGGAGGCCAAGGGCGCCGGATTCTCTCGATCGGTGGTGCATGTGCATTTAGTGGGGTTTAACTTTTTTGCGAGTGCGGTGGGTTGGGGCTTGCCGGCTGGGGGGGTTTTGCCGCGGCGGTTGCTGCAGGGTTGGGAGCGCGTTCACCCTGCATCGCAGGATTCTAGGTTGCCCATTACGCATGAACTGTTGGTGAAGGTCTGCGGGGCCTTATCGCAAGTGGCGGTGTCTGCGTACGAAGCCACTTTGTTTTGGGCGGTGTTTTGCCTTGCCTTTTTTGGGACTTTTCGTATCGGCGAGTTGGTCGCGGGCTCCGGGCGGGGGGGGGGGGAGTTGGCGGGCTGCAGGCGCATCATGTTCGGGTGGAAGGGGGGCGGTTACGGATCCTTTTGGTGAGATCCAAGACGGATCAGTTGGGAAAGGTTTGTGGGTATGGTTGGGTGCGATCCGGGACCCGGTGACTTGCCCGGTTTGGGCTATGAGCCAGTATCTGTCGGTGCATCCAGGGTTCACAGGGTAGTTTTTTCATGCACGCAGACGCGCGGGTCTTAACCCGTTTTCAGGTGACGGCGGTGCTGTGCCTGGCGTTGCGTGCAGTGGGGGAGGACCCTAAGTGGTTTGCGCCGCACTCCTTTCGTATTGGGGCTGCCATTAGCGCGGCGGCGGCTGGGTTGCCTGAGCAGGTGATTCAGGGCATTGGTAGGTGGCGCTCTCAGGCGTTCAAAGGCTATGTGCGGCTGTAGGGGCTCGGGTTGTGGGTTGGGGAATTTAATTGTTTATTTCTTTTGCAGATGGGGCTGTCAAGCCTGGTGGCTGTTGGGTTGCTGGCCACTCTTTTGTCCACTGGGCGGGACGGCGTGCGGCTGCCCGGCCTATCGGAATGAATCTGGGTTTGGACTCGTCGGTGGTGGCTGTGACATGGCTGGGCGTGCGAGGACTTCGTTGGTTACAATTGCTGCCTTTGCTACAGCGCCATGAGAGGATGCCGCGGCGGCCGGCAGCTCTGATTGTGCATCTGGGGGGCAATGACCTGGTGTCCTGGTCCTGCAGGCAGCTGATTCGGGCAGCGCAGGACGATTTGGGGGTAGTGCTTCGGATGTTTCCGGGTATTATTTTGTTCTGGTTGGACATCATTCCAAGGCCGGCTTGCTGGGACCAGCGTCAGTGGTCTCGGGACCTGACGAAGATTAATCAACAGATTGGTTGATGGGTCTGCGAGAGGGGAGGTTATCAGATCTTGCATGACTGGGTGGACGTCGGGTGGTCGGGGCTTTATCGGGCTGACGGGGTTCATTTGTCTCCAGTCGGTATGGACCTGCTCCTTAACGACTGGCAAGAGGCCTTGTAATATATGTCGGTCCGAGATGTGCACTGGTCGCAGCTAGGGGCTGGAGGGGGCGGCACATGAACAGGGTTCTGTGCCGGTGGCGGGATCCCGGAGGTTTCCGGGGTCCGGAGCAGCAGGCTACACTTGGGCGGGGGCGGGGTGCCCCTGACCCGATCAAACCCTGGCCGACTTTTGCTAATAGCATGGCGAAGTCGGGGAGAGGGGCATGGCAACTTGCCGGCAAGTTATGGCATTAGCGGTGGTGGGCACTTTGCTAAGGTATGGCTGGTGCAGCCGGGTTCCGCTAATGGGGGGTTAGGAAGTTTGATGTTGGTTTGTTGTAATTGTTGATGGTTAATAAAGCTGCGACCAGTTATGTTCCATGAATTTGTTGTGATGTCTTATATATGAAGGGGGGTGGGGGGTGGGGGCGGGGGAAAGGGTAGGGCCCGAAGCGCTGGGTCCGCCTGCCTTGGTTATCATGAGGCCATGGGCAGGGTCCCGGCGGCCGACTTTAACCGGGCGCGTGGCCCGGCGCAGGGACCCTTGCGCACGGCCCTGGTGGGGCGCACGAGTGCGGGGTTTAAATTGATTGGCTCCCGTCGGCCGCAACCGTGTGGGAGCCAATCAATGGGGTTGTTGCTGGGAGTGGGGGGTCGAGTTCCTGGCCGGCAGCCTCCACGTGTGCAGTCGGTGTGGAGGCTGCTTCGGGGGTGCCGGCATCCCTCCCTCCCTCCCTGTATTGGGATGGTTTGGGTATGGGGTTTTGCAGCTTGGGGGGGTGCGGGATCCCGGAGGTTTCCGGGGTCCGGAGCAGCAGGCTACACTTGGGCGGGGGCGGGGTGCCCCTGACCCGGTCAAACCCCGGCCAACTTTTGCTAGTAGCATGGCGAAGTCGGGGAGAGGGGCATGGCAACTTGCCGGGAGGCAAGTTATGGCATTAGCGGTGGCGTGCACTTTGCTAAGGTATGGCTGGTGCAGCCGGGTTCCGCTAATGGGGGGTTAGGAAGTTTGATGTTGGTTTGTTGTAAGTGTTGATGGTTAATAAAGCTGCGACCAGTTGTGTTCCATGAATTTGGTGTGATGTCTTATATATGAAGGGGGGTGGGGTGTGGGGGCAGGGGAAAGGGTAGGGCCCGAAGCGTTGGGTCCGCCTGCCTCGGTTATCACTGGTACTGCAATAATAGATCATATCTCCCCTGTCTTACAGCAGTTGCACTGGTTTCCAGTGAATGTCAGAGCTAAATTCAAAACACTCTTAATTATCTTTAGAATATATAATCATCTATCGGCAGATGCACTACAGAGTATTAAAACAAGGGATATTATTAATAGGCCAAAAAGAAACAACAATAATAATAACAATAGAATTGGCACTCCTGCTGGATATTGTAAGACCAAGCAAGTGACTTCGAGAAGAGCTCCTTCATTACTGGTGTTCAGACTTTGGAACTCTCTCCCAATAGACCTAAGGGCTATGAGTGATATTAAAGATTTTCGTAAAGCCCTAAAAACCCTGCTTTTCACAGAAACTTATGAGATAGTAAACAATCAATAGTTTCTACCATTTGGTCTACTATTACTTACATCAACTTGCCTTAGTTTTGTTTAGTGTTATGTATAATGTTTTATGTACCTAATGTTATTTGTAACCTTCCGTTTGTAATGTGACCCTTTGATTGTAGGATAAGGTGGGATACAAATCTGTCTAAATAAATAAAACAAATAAATAAATAAATGACTCCCATGTTGAATTGTACTGCCTCTTTTTGGGTCAGGGAAACAAGAGCTTTTACCTCTATGCCTTCATTGCTTTGGCTTTTTCTGGGCCACTCATCCTCATCCTCCTTGGCAACTCTGTGGGTGCCATAGGCTTGTCATTGTATGGCTTTCACCTCCACCCCGCCCCCCCCCCCCCATATGTCATATAACTGTGTCACCACCCTTCTAGCTGGATGGCTCTGCGATCAATGTTCTTTGGCTTTTTCTGGGCCCCTCTTCCTCACCATTCTGATTTGTATCTCTGTGAATGCCTTTGGCTTGTCTTCATTCACTTCTTTTCTTCTACCCACTTTGACATGTTGTTTCTAAGAACCCGAGTCTGGGAGGCTACTACCAGCCTACCACCATCAACGAGTCTTGAGCTCTCTCTTCAGAGTTCTTTTGAACCTTCCATTACTATACTTCTTTGTAGATTCTAGCAAGGGAACACTGTTATACTCTTGAATAAAGAATAGCATTTCTATCAGGAGGGATGAGCATGGAGTGCTGATGTAAGAAGGGGATACCCACCTAGACAGACTGATAAGCAACCCTAGCTATCGTGGAGTAACAAATTGCCCTCACATCTACTATCCTCCATTACTATACTTGTAGATTAAGGACCCGATTTTCGAAGGCATTTGCACAGTTAACAGCCCATGAATGAATGGTTTGGTTTCTGAAGACTAACTGAATGGGTATAGTCTGATGAACCAAAATGAGCCTGAAAATTGTTGGTGCTCACAGCCCACTGCATTGCAGATAATGCGATGCAGCTAGCTACATCTATTAAGGTGGTGTTAAATGTGCTATTTTATCTGCCACCTTAATACACGGTAATTAGCTGTAAGGTGTAGTTCCCTACCTGTTCTCTTCCCTATTTCATGTTAGCTATTAACACAGCAGATAATGCACATTGACTCCTAAGGGTCTGTGTTAATTGTTAGCTTGCATTAATTGTAGCATTAACAGCTAACACAACTTAGTGAGCAGGGCCCTAGCTCTGCTAGACCTTGCCAGTTTTATACAAATGATTAGCTCCGATATAATGGTACTTCATAGGGTAGAGAGAGAGCATAAAACCCATACATCTAAGAATCATTTTCATCATGCACACATGAGTCTAGGTTACCACTGCAGTCAGGTTGAAATTAGGACATCCGACTTGGAGCTACAGCAATGCAAGGCAGCTGAAGAGAAATAATAAGGAGCACAGGAAAGTCATTGAACCTCCAATGTTTGGGGAACAAATCTCCCAAAAACAAAGAAACTGTAATAGATACAAGAACATAAAAATTGCAATACTGGTTTATACTAAGAGTTCATCAAGCTCAGTATCCTATTTCCAGCAGTGACCAATTCAGTTCACAAATACCTGGCAGGACCCCAAAAAGTAGCAAGGCTTTATGCTGCTTTCCCAGAGAGATAAGCAGAGATTTTCTCCAAAATCTGCCTTAATAATTGTTCCAGGAACCTGTTCAAGCCTTCTTAAACCCAGTTATGCTAATTACTTTTAATATATACTCTGGCAATAAATTTCTGAGTTTATGTGAGGAATGAAAAAGTGTTTTCTCCTATTTGCTGTAAATGTAAACTTTGTGGCATGTCATCTAGTCTTTGCACTTCTTGAAAGTGCTAAAAATTGATTCACATTTCCCTGTTCCACTCTACTTAGGATTTTATTTATTTAACTAAGCTTATATAGTACCAGTCAAGGCAGCGCACATTCATGTACTGTATATATATTTTTCACTGAAGGGCTTGCAGTCTATGTTTTTGTACCTGAGGCAAAAGTGGCTTGCCCAAGGGCATGAGGAACACCTTTGTGACTAGAAACCCCAGTCCTTCCAGCCCAGGGTTGCTGTACTCTATTAGGATTTGAATTCCTGGCTCTCTAGTCTGAGGTAACTTGCTCCAACCACTAGGCCACTCCTCCCTACATCTATAATAGCTACCCTCAGCCATGTCTTCTTCAAGATGAAGAGCTGTAACTTCTTTAGCCTTTCTTCATAGTGGAACTACCCTGCCCTTTATCATTTTGCCTTTCTATGTACCTTTTCTTATTCTATCTTTTTTGAGATCTGTTGGCCAGAATTGCATACGATACTCAAGGTATGATTGCATCATAGAGCAATGCAGAGGCGATATGGTATTCTGCATTTTATTTTCGATTCCTTTCTGAATAATTCCTAACTTTCTGTTTCCCTTTTTTAGCCATTGCAGCACAGTGAGTAGAGGTTTTGATGCCTAAATCCTTTTCCTGGGTGGTGACCTCTAATGTGGAACTGTAATAGTAGGGTCGAACAGTCAGTGTCTGGGTCTCCAGGGCGAGTCTTTGTAGAACAAATCAGCCACTCTGTCTTTTCTGCAAAGAAAACAAACTTATTTCTTCCAAAGAGAAAGCAAAGCACCTAGCTTACTAGTTGCAGGTTAACGTCCACATGCTTTGCACAATGATTCTGCTTAGGCATGTCCTCTCCTAGCCTTTCCTTCCTTTGTCTGGGCCTCTCCTTCCTTCTCTGAGTGAAAGACCTTTATGTTTTCCTGAGGTCCTGCCCATCACTGCTGGTTCCCTGCTCTCTTTCCACTTAAGATGGACTTGCTTTTAAGAAAGGCTGGGGAATCCCTCCCTCTTAGCTCAACCTTCTCAGGTTGATCACCTGCCGTGCTGTAAATTACAATGTCGTCCAAGAAAGCAGCAGCATAGTTGCTATGGGGTTGTAATATGTGGTCATGGGGTTATAATATTTGGTCATGGGGTTGTAATAATATGTGGTCATTATGCATTGAAACATAGCTAGTGGAACACCTTCTCAGACATAGAGAAAGCAGTTTTCTTCTTGGCTGTTGGGGAAACAAAAATAGGCCAGATTACCTCCAGGGATTATCTTCAACATCATGGGAGCCTAAAAGGTCAGTCAAACTATATTTGAACAATTCAGACCATCTATGAAAATGTGTCCTGCAGCTGCTACTGCCCCTTTGCTAGGGCTTGAAATATCTGTTCTACCATTGCTAGGCCCTTCTGATCAGTACAGATTACTGTTATTTTTTCTCCTTCCCCCAACTGTTGATTTACTAAAACAAAACTCCCGTCCAGCTTTAACTTCTTCTGCTACCTCTCTACCAGGGCAAGGCTAAGCCCTCTAGACCTATAATCAGTGTCACTCTGTGGTGCGGTTCAGAGCTTTCAAAGATAGCAAGGGGTCTGAAGTCTTTTAAGGTGGGAACCACATTCCACTACTGCTGCAACATGCAATGGCAGGGTTGAATGGTCCTGGGCTGAAGTTCTTAGGACGAGAAACCAGGCACTGTGTGTGTCTTCAATGCAAATACATCAAACTTTATTTCTTCCAAACAGAAAATCAAAATACATCACTTACTAGCTGCAGGTTAGCTCTGATGCTCTGAACAAAGATTTTGCTTAAACCTGTCCTCTCCTGTCTTTTTCCTTCCCCTTGTCTTGGACTCTCCTCCCTGCTTGTGTTATACCAATGCCCCACCTGCAACTCCCGTTCCCCCTTGTCTTTCCTCTTAGGGAAGACTGCTTTTTAAAGAGGTCAGGGAAGTCCTAATGTATACTCTTTAACATGAACCTAGCAGCATGTAACTATAATTTGGGTTATTCTTCCTTATGTGCATCGTTTCTCACTTGCCCACATTAAAAATCATCTGCTATTTGGAGGCCCAGTCTCCCCGTTTTGCAAGGTGCCCCTGCAATTTCTTACAATCCTCATATGATTTCAACAGCTTTCAATAATTTTGTGTCATCTGGAAATTTTATTATGTCATTCGTGTTTAAATATGTTCCAAAGCCCTGGGGTACTCCACATTTCTCTATTGAGAAAATTGGCCATGCAAACCTACTCTCTGTTCTCTAGCTTTCAACCAGTGCATAATAGGACATAATTTTCTCAGGACTCTCTCCAGATGGCTCACAGTCTAATTTTCATGCCTAAGGCACAAATAGACATGGCTGGCCTTGACATTCTTATTTATGTTTGTATTAATAGCAGGCTGTATCATCATAATTCTTTTTACATTGTTCTGAAGGACAAATATGTTAAGAGATTACAATGTGTCTAGATTTTTGATCAGGATCAGTCCCAGAAATGGGCTCCAGTACTGCAAGTATTGAACTTGATGCTGGTGAAGTTTTGCAGCCAGTTTCAAATACCATCTCAGGATTTTATGGCTTTGCTTGGACAAGCAACTAACTACTGATATGAATGTTTAGCTCACTTCACTCCAGTTTGGCAACAGAGATCCTCCCCAAGGAGGATGGTAGATCCACTCATAGCAGAGCTCAAAGTAATCTAGAGCTTTTCCTCTATCATACTTCACCTTTGGAATCAGTTTCCAAATGTGACATACTCAGCTACAGATAAATGTTTCAGAAGTTAGGAAAAGCATGACTCTTTGCAAAGGTATTTGGCAACTGATAAAGCCTTCAGTGCTGAAGGTATATTTTCTAGTTAGGGCTTTTAGCTGATGATTTTGGCTCTTGTAGTCATTTGTTTAGAATTATTTGTTATCTAGATTTACGGTCTCATATTCCGTCAATTGCTTTAGTTGTTCTGTTTTTCAATTCAACATCAGGTTCTTGTCCTCTAGTCTGATATTTATATGCTGAAGGTTTGCTCTGCAGATCTTGATATATGGCATGCCTTTTAATTATGTTTTCTACTGTGTTCTTTGATGATTGATTTTTGCTTTTGCAACACCTTGGACAATTTTGGAAAGGTATGCTAAAATAAAGATGTGTGTTTGGCAAAGATCTGAATTGAAAGGTAGAAAGGGGAACCAATCTATCCATTTTCTGATTCTGCACATATTAATGGGAAGGAGCGAGTCTTCTCTTCCAAACCCATATCACTGAATAATGCAGATTTTAAAATAATTTCAAATATTTTTGCTGTGTGACTCAAAACTGTTTTAAACAAATTAACTGCTCAGAAAAGACTTGTTTATCTCTATGAGATGCTTAGGCTATGATATCAAAACGTTAATTGCAACTATCTCTTGTGAAAGACAAAAAATGATAACAATGTGTTCCTTGTTAATTTCGAGACAAGGACAGTTTTTGTCTCCTGCAAATATCTGTTTGAAGACACCAACACATTTTCCTTCTTGGGTAACATATTTCAGGCTCTTACATGCCTTCACAGGGAACCTGGAGTGGTGGTAGCTGTTAATAACACGAGATCAGAATGCTTTCACCTTCAAAAAAAGAACATCAGGGCTGTCTTCTCTCTCTATGTTGTACTTCACTCCAGCTTTTTTAAATTACAAATTATGGTAAAATCTGAAGGGTTGTCTATTGGTGTACAAGCCTCCAAGTCCAGCTTGCTTTTTCAGGTCATGTGGTTCTTTATAAGTAACTCTCATAGTGTGATTGCAAATACAGTATAACATAACTAATTTTAACTTTCAGGACTTTAATCATGGTATACCATTATGGCTTCATATTTCATGTATTACTGAGACTTGGTTGTTTGATACTAATTTCATTATTTTATATCAGCTTAGTCTTCCAGATTTTTCTTATGTTCATCAACCATGCATTTGGGGCAGAGGTGGGAAGGAATGGCTTGGTGATCCATCGTACTATCTTTCAGTTCGATAGGCTAGATAACACAGTAGATGTTTCCTGTGAGCTGCTTTTGTTGAATGGTGCATTATTGAATCTTTGTGTTGTCTAACACCATCCTGACTGTCCTGTGACAGCTTGATTGGATGTTTTGGAATGGATTGTTAGTTCAATTCATGATATGGATAATTTTATGCTGTTGCTGTTGTTGTTGATAAGTGTTGTCGAGTCAGTGTCAGCTCATGGCGACTCTGAATAGCTGTCTTAAACTGTGCTCGGTCTTCAGTCGGGTGACTCATTGTTGAAAGAGTGGCATCCATAGCTGCTCTTACTCTATTGCTCCATATCATTGCTCACCTTCCTTTTTTGCATTGACCTTCAACCTTGCTAAACATGATGTCTTTCTCTAATGATTTCTTTCTTTCTTTGCATGTCCAAAGTATGAAAGTTAAAATCTTGTCATCTGAGCTTCTAAAGAAAGCTTTGGTTTGATCTCCTCTACTACTGACTGGTTTGTTCTTCAGGCAATCCATGGTATACACAATATTCTTCATCAGCATTCTAATTGAAAGGCATTGATTTTCTTTCTGTCTATCTTTTTCACTGTTCAACTTTTGCATCCATAAGATGTTATTGAAAATACTATGGCTTGGACAAATTGAGTCTTTGTATGGAGAGAGACATCTCTGCTCTTAAGAATTTTGTCTAGGTTCTTCATAGCCATTTTGCCAAGAGCAATGCATCATCATATTTCTTGACTGCTTGTCATTTCTTTATTGATTGATCCAATATTGTGATGCCATCAGCATAGTGAAGATTGTTGATGAGTCTTCCACCAATCTTCACACCTCGGTTGTCTTCATACAGTCTTGCTTTTCTGATGATTTGTTCTTCCTATAAATTAAACAGGTAGGGGAAAATATGCAGCCTTGTCGTATACCTTTGCTGATTTTAAACCATTTTGTTTCTTTTTGTTCGGTTTGAACTGTTGCTTCTTGATCAATGCAAAGACTGTGGACGAAAACTATCAGGTGTTCTGGTATACCAATGTTTCTTAGTGTGACCCAGAGTTTCTCCTTGTTTACACAGTCAAAAGCCTTGCTGTAATCAATAAAACACATGGAGGCACATTCCAAATGGGATGCCCAAGTGCAATCTGGGATGTCAAAGCCAAAATGTCTGAAAAGAAAGGTAGGCATGTGCAAGTTCAGGTACAATTCCAGAAATGTGGACATGCCCAATATGCACATTTATCAAATGTCTATATAGACATCTGCAGGGGAGTGCTTCAGAACTAAAATATCTAATAGCATAACAGTTAGAGTAGTGGCTTAAGAGCTGGGTGGCGAGGATTCAAATCCCAGTGTATGTATTTGTAGTCTAAAGCTAGTTGCTTAATTCTCTATGCTCTCTGAATGCTTTAAAGTGACAACAAACACTTTCCTGATACATATTCATGCCTGCAGCAGGAATAAAATTGCATGTGCCTGCAGACAGCTCTGCTGCTTCTGGGATTGAATGGTAAAGTGGAAGTCCATTACCCCTCCCCAGACAAGCCTCCATCACATCCCTATGTCTACTTGAACATCCCATACTGCAGATGTCTGTAAACAGCTTTTATGGAATGATTATGGAGACACGTCTATGATTTTGATGTCCATGTGTATGTCTGCAGACATCCAAACATTTTAAAATGACCCTCATACTGTACAAATATCCTTTTGATATTCCTTTGTCTTTTCAAGGATCCATCTCACATCCACGATGATGTCTCTTTTGCACATGCTTTCCTGAATCCTGCTTGCACTTCAGGTAGTTCTCGTTCCAGGTATGGTTGAAACCTCTACTGGATGATCTTGAGTTGAATCTTGCTGGCCTATGGGATAAGAGTGATTGTGCAATAATTCCCACAGTCAGTTGGATCACAATTCTTCAGTCAGTTGGTTATGATGTTGTCTTCCAAATTTCCTGTCAGAGCCTTGTAAGTATGGTAACAGCTGCATCAGATTGCTGTAATACTTCTATGAGAATGCCATCAATGCCTGGTGCTTTATTCTTTGACACTGCTTTCAATACTGCTTTGACTTCTTCTTTCATCACCATTGTTTCCTGATCATAAGATACAGGTTGAAATGACTGTTGATCCACTTGATCGTTATGCTATAATGACTCTCAATATTCTTTCTATTTTTTTCTTGATCTTCAAAGCATCATCAAACATGTATTGTTGTACATCTTTTAGCATTCCTATTTGAGGCTGGAATTTTCTTTTAACTCCCCTAGTTTTAGGAAAGCAGATCTTATTCTTCTTCTGAAAGTTTCTGGTTCTATTTTTTTGCATGAATCATTGTAATTTTCTCTTTGTCCTATCTTGCTATATGCAGGAGGTCTGTGATTACCTCTCTCCTCTATCTTTAGCTTATCTGAATTTCTAAACAATTTTAAGAGTGTCTTTGGTCATTTTTTGGCCATTGTTTCTTTGTTGATATTATTGAGTTTTTGAAATGTTGACTTCCGTAGATGTAGTCAATTTGATTTTTGTACAATCCATTTGGTGAAGTCCAAATGTAGAGTCATTACTTGTGTTGCTGGAAGAATGTGAGATGAATAGATCATTAGTCTTGAAGAATTCTATCAGAATTTCTCCAGCTTCATTTCTGTTGCCAAATCCATATTTTATTTATTTAACATTTGTTATATACTGCTTTTCATGATATCAAGGCAGTTTACATTGCACAAACTGAAATGACATTGAACAGAGCATTATAACTTGGAGATAACTATTTTACAGGGAACATGGGCAATGGTGGGTTAAGTGGCTTATCCAAGACCACAAGGAGCACCTTTGGGACTAGAAACCCCAGTCCTTTTGGCCCAAGATTGCTGTCCTCTAGTGGGATTTGAACCCCCAACGTTCTTGCCTGAGGTAACTTGCCCCAACTACTAGGCCACTCCTCCCTTCTTCCAAACACTTTGCCTTCTTTGTTGCCAACTTTTGTGTTCTTGTCATCCATGACTATCAGGATATCCCTTTTGCATGTTCTATCAATTTCAGCTTGTTCTTGTTCATAGAACTGATCCACTTCTTCTTCCTCTTCTGCAGCTGTTGTTGGGGCATATACCTTAATAATAGTTGTGTTGATGGCCATTCCCCACAGACAAAAAGAAATAAAGCATTCACAGACTGTATTTCATTACAGTTCTTGCAAGTTTCTTCTTAATTATAAATGCAACACCATTTCTTCTTTGTCTTTTATTTCCAGCATTGCATACCATGCCAAGTGCCCAGTGCCAGTCCATTTCAGTTCATTGACACCTTATGGATTGAGTTGTACACATTCTATTTCATTCTTGACCACCTCCAACTTCCCTTGATTCATGTTTCATGCATTCCATGTCCCAATATGTAAGTCATCTTTGTAGCTTCTGATTCTCATTTCATATGCAGCTACATCAACAGTCAGACATCCCAAGGGCTTTGATCCAATCATATCATTAATACTGGATTTACTTTGAGAAAGTCTTCAGTTCATCCTCAGTAACCAGTGATCTGGGGATCTCATCTTCCAGCACTATACTAAAATGTGTTTTGCTGTGACTATCCATTGGGTTTTCATGGCAAGACATGGAAGTAGATTGTCTGGCCTTTCTTCCACACAGGTAATGCTAGTGTTGTTGCCATTGTCACAGGAACGTGATCCTACACCGCCAACACCATAATACCATTCTGCTGCTGGCCAAATAGGTGGTTTGTCTTAGTTTGGCACCTCAGCTGAGACTTGTCCATCTTGGGAGACCTACCAGTAGTTATCCGGGAAACTACACACCGGTGAGCCTGATGTCAGTAATGGGAAAAATGGTAGAAACCATCATAAAGAACAAAATTACTCAGCATGTAGATAGTCATGGCCTAATGGGAGACAGCTAACATGGCTTTCGACAAGGAAGATCTTGTCTTACTAATCTGTTATGTTTTTTTGAAGGTGTGAATAAACAGGTGGACAAAGGTGAGTCGGTTGATATAGTGTATCTGGACTTTCAGAAAGCCTTTGACAGGGTCCCTCATCAGAGACTTTTGGCAAAACTAAAGAGTCATGGGATAGGAGGCAGTGTTCTATTGTGGATAAGGAACTGGTTAAAAGATAGAAAGCAGAAGGTAGGGCCAAATGGCCAATTTTCCCAATGGAGAAAGGTGAATAGTGGTGTACCCCAGGGATCTGTGCTGTGTCCGCTGCTTTTTGACATATTCATAAATGACCTGGAAAAGGAAATAACGAGTGAGATTATCAGATTTGCAGATGACACAAAACTATTTAAAGTTGTTAAAACCCAAGAGGATTGTGGAAAATTGCAAGAGGATCTGGATAAATTGGAAGACTGGGCATCAAAATGGCAGATGAAATTTAATGTGGACAAGTGCAAGGTTATGCACCTAGGGAAGAACAACCCAAACTATGGCTACAAGATGCAAGGTTCCACATTAGGAACCAACACCCAGGAAAAAGATTTAGGCATCATTGTGGATAACATGTTAAAACCCTCAGCCCAGTGTGCAGCGGCGGCCAAGAGAGCAAATACAATGCTAGGTATCATAAGGAAAGGAATGGAAAATAAAACAAAAGATATTATAATGCCTCTATATCATTCCATGCTGAGACCACACCTTGAATATTGTGTGCAATTCTGGTCGCCACATCTTAAAAAGGATGTAGCGTTATTAGAAAAGGTTCAGAGAAGAGCCACCAAAATGGTAAAGGGGATGGAAGGATACTCCTATGAAGAAAGGCAAAAAAAGCTTAGGGCTCTTTAACCTGGAAAAGAGACGGCTGAGGGGAGACATGATAGAAGTCTGTAAATTAATGAATGGAGTGGAACGGGTAAACGTAGATCGATTGTGTACGTTATCAGAATATAGAAAGACTAGGGGACATGCAATGAAGCTACAGGGTAAACTATTTAAGACTAATAAAAGAAAATATTTTTTCACTCAACGTGTAATCAAACTCTGGAATTTGTTACCGGAGGATGTAGTAAAGGCTGTTAGTGTAGCTGGGTTTAAAAAAGGTTTTCGACAAGTTCCTGGAGGAAAGGTCCATAAACCATTATTAAGAAGGGACCCAGGATATCAATGCTTGACCCAGTACAAGCATTGTGGAACCTATGTCTTTTGTGGAAACTGCTAGGTACGTATGTCCTAGATTGGCTACTGTTGGAAACAGGATACTGGGCTTGATGGACCTTGGTCTGACCAGTATGGCATATCTTATGTTCTTATGTTTCCAATAGCTTAGTTCTTGGCATCACTGATGCACACAAGCCCGAACAACATGACAATCTGCAAATCAAGTGAGGGTTATGCTGTTAGGGGATTTTAATTTTAAGATGTCTAAAGTGAGAATGTAAGGTTTAACTAAGTAGATTATGGTACATGAGTTTACTTTTAAGCAAGCAAATTGTGCTGCTTGGTTTTCTTCTGATTTAGGGCCATCACTCACTCAGACATATCTCAAAAACTTTCTGAACTACAGTGAACCTCTCAACTAAACTGCTCTAATCCCCCAACTTCACAATTCATTCAACCCAGGTCCTCCAATCATCCAATACTCTGAATCTACAACCCTCATATTTAAATCAAATCATAACATAAAATATCATATTATAATCTATCCTGATTCCACCTTTTACTATTTAGAACAAACTCCTTCCATTCCATGCTACACAAACATACTCTTTTACCCGATCATTGAGCTCTACATCTACTAATCTACATGTCCTCAACATTCACACATTCATATCAACACATATCAAAAACACAGAACCTAGTGCCTTGTTTACACAGGATAAGAGATAGTTATTTCTAAGTTGTGAGAGTTTGATACAATAGTAATTGAATGTTTTATTTTTAAGGCACATTTTCCTAAAGCAGCTTATGCGAAATGTTGTCAGCGTTGGAACAGATAAATAAATATACACTTACAGGGTCATTCTGAACCACAAATAGCAGGGATGGGACGTCTTTATGGACGTTCATCCCCGCTATTCATGGCAGCTGCGGGCCCCGACTAACTTCCCCACTGGTTGTGCAGGGAAGTTAGTCGGGGGTGGGGAAGAGGCAGCCCGGGGAGCGGAAAGTTGGTGGGCAGTGGGCGGTCGCCGACCCTGGACATACAGGGCCAATTCTAAAGTCATCCCTGTATGTTCAGGGCTGGAGAAATGTCCGGGGAAGTTATTCCATCCCCTGGGTGGAATAACTTCCCTGGACGTCATTTGTTAGATGCGTAGATAGGGCTGGGGGAGCCAGAGTTAATTTCCCGCAGCCCAACCCTGGCCTTGAAAGGTCGGATCAGAGGTCAGGCGGTAGGAATTAACTCTTTTTGCAGGCAGCCGGCATTGCGGCTTTTAAATGGAGAATTGGGTCCATACTGTAAGATAAAAGCCAGTCAAGGTGGGCTGCCCGGTAGCACATACAGTATATGGTTGTTTCAGGTCACGGCCTTGTACGTGCTGCCGGGCCTGCAAGTGTGTGCTGCTGATACCACCTCAGAGGTGGTATATATCAGCATTTTTTGTGAATTGGGGCAGGGGAGCCACCCCTGGGGCCGCAGGAGGCCAACTGTGCATTGGACAGTGGGGAATTGGGCAGCCAGAGCCACAGATGTCTGAGACGACTTGTCAGACGGCTGCCTGGGTGAGAATCTTCACACTCTTGGCAAGTGCATATTTCTATATGATTTGCAAGGTATTGTGGGCAATGTAGTTCATTCACACCAGACACAGCTGCTGACAATAATTTAGTTGTGCTCTTGGGTAAAGCCAATAAGATATTTATTTATGGGGTTATTTCTCCCAACACAGATATGCTTGGTAGCACATAAATTAGGTTACTTGCTTTCAGTGTTAACTTGGAAAAACAAAGTCAAAATCAGGAAAACAACAAATGAAAAGCCACAAAGCAAGAAACAAACTGTTCTTTTCAGGTTAACTTCTGATTACTTCCCACATAGATACAGAAGTGATTCTCTCCTAGCTCACAAGCAATTAGGTAAGGCTTAATTGCTAGCAGTCACCAGCTGAAACCCCTTAGCTGGCTTGCCTTCCACTGTGTGGGTCAAATCCTGCTTCAGGAGCTTTTCTGAGTAGATTAAAGAACAAATTTGTATTTCTTTGTGATGGTTGCTGTACTTTATAACAGAAAGTTACCAACGGAGTTTAGATAAAGAGCAGTCCATATAAACAGGATCCTCATCTGCTATTATTCCCCCTTGTTCAACAAGCATGGGTTCAATATCATGGATTGGCACAGATGAATCTCTCAATGGAGCATTTTCAGGAGAATACTTGTTTCCCTGCTGTCTTTCAAGGTTATAGCTAGGGCATAGATCAGTGTTCATACCTGAGCTTCCATTGCTGCTAGAGTTCCTCTCTATATAGCCTGGCCAGTATGTAGTCCAGTTCTTATGTCCAGCCTTCCAATCCAGATCCCTGGACACAGGATCTCTCTTCACATACCTTCTGGCACAGGTCTTAGGGTCCCTTCCACGTGCAGCCGTCTCCCTCACAGGTAGCCTCTGGTGATTCCTAGCTCTGCAGCACCATTCCTCTGGCTTTCCCCAGTCCAATGGTGTATGCTGGCCCTTGGAATACCTCCCAGTATACGTACTGCTTTGGACTCTTCTAGACCTCTCAAAGGTTTTTCTCTTCCTTCTTCCAAAGGGTCTCTTTCCCTCTCTGTCCGTCCGGTTTGGCTTCTGCTTCTGATGATCCTTCAGATGAAACTGATGATCAAACTCAAGCTGATTCTCAGGATACTGAGGACAATTCTCTGGATATCCAAGGTGATCATGAAGATGGTCATCTGTAGAATAAACTCTACTCTTATTCTGCTTAGATGAGTGCTCCTCCCTAACACAGCGCAGCTGTGCTGAATCAGGCCCTGCCCTTTGAGATGAGTGCTTAGGGATTACCTCATAGCCCTCCTGATTGAACACACGTTTCCCCACTTCAGCTCCTCTAATGGCTGTTGGAAACCTGGTGCATTCTGGGACTGGTAGTCTTTTATGAGAAAATTCTGTTTTCTTATTTCTACCAGAACTGACAGGTTGCTTGTTCAGAGTCACTTCACCTTTTCTATTTTATTTATTTATTTATTTATTTATTACAAGTTCTTATATACCGCACTATTCGGCATCAGCGCGGTTTACATTATAACATAAAGACCATAACAACAAGCTGTTTGGTTTACATCGAACAGGAGTACAAACTTGGAGAACCGGGGTAAACTATATACATGAGATAATTACATAGAACAGAAAAGAGTCTATAGCTCCTTCCTGAGCTATGATAAGCTTCCTTATCACAGACTGCAGGGAGGACGTCCCCACAGGCAGGAGGGGCACACTGGGCCATCCTCAAGCCTGATTCTGTCTCCCACAGACCAGAATCAGGTCCTAATGACTCCGTCTTCAGTGGGGACGTCCAGACGGCCCAGACCTCCCCCTCCCAGAATGGAGTTCCACATGAATTTATTTATTTATTTATTTATTTATTTAACAGTATTTCTATACCGCCTTTTCCTACAATCAAGGCGGTGTCACAACAATACAATCAAAAGTAGTGGAGGTGTAATTCATGCAGTGAAAGAAATGTTATGATTTGCGTGTGGGGGAAAGTGTATTAGATTAGGTTGAACTATGTACAGTGTGCGCTATGGTACAGCATGGGCTATAATACAATGATCTGAACAATTAGGGCATAAGATATATCCTGTGTCGTTATACAATTTCTTATCAGGGTTGGAAGGGGTGAGTACGTGGTTCTTGTTGATTAAGTGACATGTCCATAGTGTTCTATGAACAGTGTTGGCCTGATTAAGTGGCCTGTGTTGTATAAGAGCTAAGCCCCTTCTTTATTATAATAATTGATACATTTTTTCAGCTTAAAGAGTAGACACAGAGATTTTTTTGTTATATTTGTTTTATATTAAAACACCAAGCAAGAAACCCATGAAACAAAGCATGCACAGGACCATTTCCAGCCTGCCATTCTTTGCAAAAATAGTTGAAAAAAATAGTGCAACAACAGCTACAAGATCATCTGGACCAACATGCACCACTAGACCAATGCCAGTATGGCTTCAAACCCAAACATCTCAACATCTTAATTACAGGCATAGATAATCTACAGCAAGGATTCATACTAATCTTCATTGATATCAAAGCAGCATTCAACACACTTAATAACCTAAACATACTAATAATACTACAAGAAATAGGACTCTGTGACACTATCATTAAATGGTTCACCTCCTACTTAAAAAACAGAAAACAGCAAGTCAAATGTGGCACAAAGAGGTCAAGGATTATTACCCAGGCTCAAGGAATACTGCAAGGCTCAGCTCTGTCATTAACTCTATTCAATATATACTTACAGCCCCTATGTGCTATAATAAAGGAGCACAACATACAACATCTATGCAGATGATATTATGATTTATGCATCCTTCAACACCATTTTCACGCTCACTGTATTTATATATGTGTACGATGATCCCCGTCTCCAATCGGCCACACCCCCGCTGGAATGCCTATCTCCTTAGCTGCTGCTAACACTGACAGTGTTGTAGTCATGTAAACAAAACAGGAATACTCTTGAGATAGGTGTGTGCATGTAAACAGAACTATGTAAACCTGTCTGTTGCATGCCCAGAATAGTAGAAGGTTGTTTAAGTGCACCAAGGCTACTGTAACAGCAAGTGACAGGGGAGGTGATTGCCCTGACAGCAACACATACATGGGCTATGCAGAACACCTTAGGGATGCCTGCGGTGCATACCACTGCAAACAGTATATGCACTGCAAACTATGCTCCAGGAAAGTCCAGAATGGGTCCCTACAGCTACATGTCAGCACATAACCCTGACAATAAGAGGGACCCATCAGGATGAGAACATGCAACAGTGAAAACATGAGCAATACAATACTCCTGATGGTACAATTGGATATGTATTAATGCTGTGTGAACTGCAGCATGCCCACACTCTGAGAGTCCCACACTATTGACAGGGACATGCCCTGCTATGTTTCTGCAGAACAGCTTGTCAGAATATACTGCACATGCACACTGGCACCTGGTGATGCTACTGTCAGCTCTATGGTACAGGAGTTGACCAGGCATACATTCTCCCCCCCCCCCCCCCAGATGTGAAAATCAGCACACAGGGCCTCTCCTGCAGCCCTCATGCATCCAATATACACACACACACACACACACACAACTACTGCTGCTTCATGAATGTATGGCAACTTAGGGCTACACATCAGATCTACATTTCTTGGTCATACACATACCATCCCTACAGCTTTGTTCCAATTTTTCCAAGGACTGTGTTGGGGAGGCCATGTATTGCCCCTCTGGCACATACAGCACATGCCAGATTGAAGACTATTGCAGTACCTAACATTACTGTCAGGGTGTTCTTAATGTTACTGTGCCATACAAATGCCCCCCATCTGTTCATTCCAATCCTTACTGCAGCATCCTGTGCTTCCCCAGAAAGCAGACACGCCATATCAATACAGACATGTCATAGCCATTCATCTCTATGGGACACATTGGAGTTGGGAGCAGGATTTATTCTAAGTCATAGTAACATAGTAAATGACGGCAGATAAAAACCATCATGGTCCATCCAGTCTGCCCAGCAATACGGCAAAAGTAGGTGCACCTTACGCTCTGTGCAGGTCACCCCTCCACATGTCTTTGTTTAGGGGTGGACCCACCACTCCATGTAGGACACCCCTATTTGTTCAGATGTTAGATGGTTCAGTTTAGTTTGTTTTTATCCTGTTGCTGTAAAGGGATCCGCTGTGCTTGTCCCATGCTGTTTTGAATTCCGTCACCGTGTTTACCCCCACCACTTCCATCGGGAGAGCATTCCAAGCACCCACCGCCCTTTCAGTGAAAAAATATTTCCTGACATTGCCTTTCAATTTTCCACCTTGCAGCTTCATGTTATGTTTTGCAGCTTCCCCCTCTTTGGAAGAGGTTTGTTTGTTCATCGTTCCTCTTTAAGTATTTAAAGGTCTGAATCATATCTCCCCTATCCCTCCTCTCCTCCAAAGTGTACATATTTAGGTCTTGAAATCTCTTCTCATAAGGTTTCTTACGCAGGCTCCAAATCATTTTGGTCACCTTCCTCTGAACAGTTTCCAGTCTTTTTATATGTTTTGCAAGATATGGTCTCCAAAACTGAACACAGCATTCCAGGTGAGGCCTCACCAGCGACCTGTACAATGGCATAAGTACCTCTTCCTTTCTGCTGGTAATCCCTCTTTGTATGCAGCCCAACATCCTCCTGGCTTTTGCCACCACCTTGTCACACTGTTTTGCCACCTTGAGATCATCAGAGATAATCACACCAAGGTATTTTTCCTGAACCATGCACACCAACCTCTTGCCCCCTATCGCGTACATTTCCCTTGGATTTCTGCTACCTAAGTGCATGACACTGCACTTTTTCACATTAAATCATAATTGCCAAGCATTAGACCATTCTTCCAGCTCTTGTAGAACTTTCCTCATGTTATCCACTCCCTCGGGGGAGTCCACTCTGTTGCAAATTTTTGTGTCATCTGCAAAAAGACAGACTTTTCCATTCAGTCCTTCAGCAATATCACTCACAAATACATTGAACAGTGCCGGGCCCAGGACCGTACCCTGGGGCACCCCGCTAATCACCTTCCCCTCATCCGAGTGAGCTCCATGTACCATCACCCTCTGTCGTCTGTCAGTCAACCAATTTCTAATCTAGTTTACTATCTTGGTACCCATCCCCAAGCTACTGAGTTTATTGACAAGCCTCCTATGAGGAACAGTATCAAAGGCTTTGCTGAAATCCAGGTAGATGACATCCATCACATGCCCCTGATCTAGTTCCTTGGTCACCCAGTCAAAGAACTCAATCAGATTAGTTTGGCAAGACCGTCCTTCAGTAAAACCATGTTGCCTCGGATCTTGCAACCTGTTGGTTTTGAGAAAGTTCACTATTCGCTCTTTCAGGAGTGCCGCCATTACTTTTTCCCGCCACCGAGGTAAGTCCTGCCCTTATTCCACACGTCAGCAGGTATAACGTGGACTTCTGGGTGAACTGCCGGGGACATACATGGGCACACTGGAATATGCTTTGTATGACCCCACATATGACCACACCCCCATTCCTCCCCCTCCCGCCCACACATTCTGAGTTCCCTGTTTAAGTGGCGTGTACGAGCGGGGACACAATGTTCTGGAATATTGCTCTAGACATTTCCATTGGTAACACATCTATCCCGTACTTACATGGGGCTTATTCGTGGTTCAGAATGACCCCCTTAGCTTCCAAGCACACATGAACAAGACAATTAAAACAGTACACCATGAAATGAGAACTTTACAAAAACTCAAATCTCTTCTCAACAATAATGACTTCAGTATGCCAGGCAATAATAACACCAACCACGGACTACTGTAATATAATTTATCAAGGCCTCCCAAAATATGTAACACTCCCCCTCCAAACATGGCAGCAAGACTGATCACAAAAACCACAAGAAATGAACACATAACACCAACTCTGATACAGCTTCACTGGCTGCCGATCCAAGTGTGCACCAAATTCAAAGTTCTACTTAGCATATTTAAAATTCTAAACATATTATCCCCAGACAGACTCCAGACATTAAAGAAAAAGACCCAGAAAACAGACCAAAAAGAACCATTCACAAAAATCTTCTCCTCATTCCAAACACATTATGGAATGCTCTACTAGAAAACGTGAGAGCCATAGAAGTTTATGGGATTTTACAAAAGTATTAGACATATCTCTTCACAGATCATTATGATCTGACATAATGGCAACCAAATTTGATTGCATAGAGAAATTCTAACATCATACACACTACTAACTATCCCAGGTTAAGATAGCTGCATAAAGCCCCCGGGTAAGGCTAAAATCTCTGCAGATAGTGCAGAGGTTTTGGATTTAGCACAGAGACCCATAATACCTGTATCAGCAGGTAGCGTGGGAAGTCCCGCAATGCCTCCATGGTAAATCAATAGGGAGGACAGAAAATGATCTGGTGTGCAGAGCTCTCATAAGCCCTGTGCCTTGATCAGGGCCGGATTTACCTTGAGTGAGGCCCTACGCCAACAAAAATTGTGGGCCCCCAGCAGGGGCGGCCCAAGGGGGGTGCGGACCTCATTTGCATAAGGGGCCTCATTTGCATAAATATTTGCATAATGTTACCATATACTAACTTTTAGTAAACGTGCCTCTTAATGAGTGTATGGATAAAGAAAGACTAAAAGATTTCTACATTACTATAATCCAGTGCCAACTGCCAGACACATTAGGAACTACTACAAACACTGCCCATAGTAAACCCGCCGTATCCTAACAGCACTACCAGGACTCACAAAGCACCATACTCTACCAATCAAAAGGCAACACTGCAAATATTAAACCAATACATTTCAGAGAACAACAATACATGACCTACTGGGGAAAGAGAACAAGTGGCAATGTCAAACAGGAATTATATAAACAGAACACCTCAGCTCAGTTACACATGCAGAACATAGACCATCACCAAACAAGTAATCACAATTTAGAAATAGGAAGACAATAATTAAACTGGGAATCCCAAAAGCCAAACTTGGAATGTACAACACTGTAGAAATAAAACTATACATTAATTTGCTCTTGTACTAAACAAAGCACAGATGTTAATGATGCACATTTACCAGAGCTGACATATTCCAATTAATAAATTCAAAATAAAGAGATATTTTTCTACCTTTTGTGCATTTTTTTCAGCTGCAATTGCTCCAGCCACTTTCTTCTGGTTTCTTCGTGTCTTCTGCTAACTGTCCATCGTCTGCTGTCCATTTGTCCTTTCTTCTCTCTTCTAGATTTTTTTCCATTCTCTCTCTACATCTGCTTTAACATACTAATCTTTCTCCTTTTGCTCTTTCCTCATTCCTATTTCATCCACTCAAATATTACCCCTCCATCCTCAATCCCCACTTACTCTCCCAATACCCGGCCAATTGTAGATTTTTTATCCCTCCCACACAAAATATTTTTCCCTTCTCCATTTTACTCTTCCAGCCCCATCCCATTCTAATCCTCCCCCAACATCAGCTCCCTTCTAGTTCCAGCCTCACCCAGCATCCATTCCCTTCTAGTCCCTGCATCAGCCCATTTCCAGTCCTAGCCATCCATCAGCCCATTTCCAGTCCTAGCCCCCCCATCACCCCACTTACAGTCCTTAACCCCCCATCACCCCATTTTCAGTCCTTAACCCCCCATCACCCCATTTTCAGTTTAAGCCCCCCCTATAACCCATTACCAGTCCTAACCCCCCATCAGCCCACTTCCAGTCCTAACCCCATCAACCCATTTCCAGTCAGCCCCCCATAGCCCATTGCCAGTCCTACCCCCCCCCCATCAGCCCACAGCCCATTACCAGTCCTAACCCCATCATCCCACCTCCAGTTTTAACCCCCCAGCCCATTTCCAGTCCTAGCCCCCCATAGCCCATTACCAGACAACCCCCATCAGCCCACAGCCCATTACCAGTCTTAACCCCCCCAAAGCCCATTACCAGTCCTAACCCCCCCCCAACAGCCCATTACCAGTCCTAACCCCATCAGCCCACCTCCAGTCTTAACCCCCCAGCCCATTTCCAGTCCTAGCCCCCCCATAGCCCATTACCAGACAGCCCCCATCAGCCCACAGCCCATTACCAGTCTTAACCCCCCCCAAAGCCCATTGCCAGTTCTAAGCCCCCCACAACAGCCCACATCCATTACCAGTCCTAACCCCATCAGCCCACCTCTTGCCATAACCCCCCCAGCCCAGCCCATTTCCGGCCCCAGCCCCCCCATAGCCCATTACCAGCCCTACCCCCCCCAGTCCATTTCCAGCCCCAGCCCCCCCCATAGCCCATTACCAGTCCTACCCCCCCCCCATAGCCCATTACCAGTCCTACCCCCCCCCCCGGCCTAAAGTAAAATTTAATTTTAAAAAAAAAACCTGGTGGCTGCCGCCGCGGGGCCCCCTCTGCTGCCGCGGGGGCCCCGTCTACAAGCTGGTCGGGTCGGGTCGGGTCCGGTCCGGGCGGGTCTCTCTCCCTCCCTCGCTGCAGGCTGCGAGAGACGCATGTCTCTCGCAGCCTGCAGCGAGGGAGGGAGGGAGAGAGACCCGACCGGACCCGACCCGACCCGACCAGCTTGTAGACGGGGCCCCCGCGGCAGCAGAGGGGGCCCCGCGGCGGCAGCCACCAGGTTTTTTTTTTAAATTAAATTTTACTTTAGGCCGGGGGGGGTATCCTACCCCCCCCGGCCTAAAGTAAAATTTAATTTAAAAAAAAAACCTGGTGGCTGCCGCCGCGGGGCCCCCTCTGCTGCCGCGGGGGCCCCGTCTACAAGCTGGTCGGGTCGGGTCCGGTCCGGTCCGGTCGGGTCTCTCTCCCTCCCTCGCTGCAGGCTGCGAGAGACGCGAAGGGAGAGCGTCTCCTCGCGTCTTTGTTAAGCCCGCAGGGGCTGATGGGAAATCCCATCAGCCCCTGCGGGCTTAACACAGACGCGAGGAGACGCTCTATCTTCGCGTCTCTCGCAGCCGGGAGGGAGGGAGGGAGGGAGACGAGACCCGACCCGACCCGACCGGACCGGACCGGACCGGACCAGACCAGACCATCTTGTAGACGGGGCCCCCGCGGCAGCAGAGGGGGCCCCGCGGCGGCAGCCACCAGGTTTTTTTTTTAATCGAGTTAAAAAAAAAAACTGGTTCTATTTTTGGTGGGCCCCTGCCGGTTGTGGGCCCTACGCCATGGCGTACATGGCGTATACGTAAATCCGGCCCTGGCCTTGATTGCTACTGTGAACAACCATGCCCCAGTCATCCCTTCCTTAAACAATTTTGTCGGTGTCACAGATCTATAGATCCATAGCACCAACAATATTTAAAGAGTACAGGCCCCTCCTCCAGCACTGATCCCCCCTGGACAGCTCCTGACCCTAATGGGAAATGTCTGGGGGGATCGATGCACCCTGCTGACAAGAGAAACTGCCCCGGCTAGTCAGGTGACCAAAGTACCTCCTTCCCACTCCTGTAAAAAATTCCAGCAAGCCAGTTGGGGTTTCTCCCCTCTCCCCCTGTTAAACATTGATACCCAGCTAGGCTTGGGGGGCCCTCCTCCCACTCAAATCGCCACAGGCTGTACCGTGAAGACCTGGTGGTCCGGTGGTGAAGGGGACAGGAGCAGTCCTCCCTGATCCTGCTACCATCAACTGGCCTTGCAAAATGGCCACGATCACGTGATGCTGCCCTCTAACCTCACACTAAGGGGCAGTGCTGCAAGATTGCAGCAATATTTCTGAGTACCATTGATGAGAGCAGGAGCAGTTCATGATTCACCAGACATCCATTTCTTAGACGTGAATATCATTTAAAGATGAAATGGATTTATTTTTTTTTACTACAGTGTACATGAAACACCTTTCTTGATTACAGTAGTTGCCATCTGTATTGTTTGAATGACAGTCTGCCCTTCTCCTAGTTTTTGTGATATAGACAAATATGTTCAGATGTCAATGAGTTTAAGCTCCGGGGAAGAACCATTGCAAAAAATTGATAAATAGAGGGTATCCAACCAGTGTGGCAAAGAGAGCTCATATGAGAGCACTGAACAAGCAGGAAGATTTATTACAGTCCAAGCAGGTTGTTGCTTCCCAGGAAGATGAAATGACCCGTGTTTTCAATATTCTCAGTTATCAGGAAAGATATCATCTTTTATCAAAAAACACTTGTCAGTCTTATGGTTACATGGTAGCTCTAAGGATTGTCCCTTATTGCATACAGTAGAGGATGTAGTTTGAAGGAACTGATTGGTCCATCTGATATCGGCAGTAAATGTAAGACTGCTAACATATTTGTAGAAATGGGACATTTTAAATGTGGACTCTATAAAGCTTGGAGAACACATGATTTATGTTTCAGTACCAACTGCAGTACTGAACATATAGTGCATATAAAATTTTTTTGCTGTCTGAAAATATATATATAAGAATGACAACCAGGCCACTGAAGACAAATGTAAACAAACAAAGATATTGTCTGAAACATGTAAAGAAATCAGCATTTCATAGATTATCAACATTCCTTAGCTGCTTTAAAAATAATGGCTATTGATCACATTCCTTTGAACATGAGGAGAAGCAACCATGAGAGAAGATTGCTGCAGTTAGAAACACAGAGGTTATTTAATTTGAAAAGGATAAGCCACACAGATTGAATTCCTTTATGGATTTTTGCATGTTCTTTTCAAAATATCATCACTAAATCTACAGAGGGTTTGGAATATAAAATGTTTCCAGAGAAATAATTAATATACGATTAATTATTATTTTTTTAAATTAATAATTTGGGTTTTATTTATTTATTCATTTAACTGTATTTATATCCTGCTTTTCACTGGGTCAAAGCGATGTAACAAAAAAAGGGGGGGGGGTAATCAGTTAAAGGGGTAGGGCCATCACCAGGAGGGCAACATTGATGATTTTGGCAAAGGATGGACATAGACATGGACAAAGTACATAGTTTTTGATCATAAGTTCTTGATGAGTGGGTTGGGGGATTGGGCAGTTATTTGTGGGAGTTTGTTTCTGTTTTGAGATATTCTTGGAATAGGATGGTTTTAGCTGTTTTTTGAATGACAAGAGGTCGCTATTGTTCTTGAGGTGGTTCGGTAGAGAATTCCAGAGGGACGAAGCATAAAGTTCAAAGGCTTTGTTGCAGGTCCGTTGTGTGCATTTGGTTCTTTTGTGAGGGATGGTGAGGAAGTTGCTGGAGGTCTGTCTGGTTGTTTTGCTGTGGGGTGGACGAGGCAGTAGGGTGCGGAGCTGGGTGCTCTGTGTTTGGTGGATGGCTTTGTGGGTGAGTAGAATAGCTTTGTATTTAATTCTTGCATCGAGGGGAAGTATGTGTAGGTCCCGCAGAATTGGGGTGATGTGGTCTCATTTCTTTGCATTCTGGATGATTCTCGCTGTGGTTTTAATTTGATTTAATTAACTTATGTGGTAATAAAGAGGTAGGGGGAAAGAATGCAACCTTGTTGTATACCTTTGCTGATTTTAAACCATTCTGTTTCTCCTAGTTCCGTTCAAACTGTTGCTTCTTGATCAATGTAATGGTTGCGCAAGAGAACTATCAGGCATTCTGGTATATCCTTGCTTTTTAATGTGGCCCAGAGTTTCTCATGGTTTTCACAGTCAAAAGCCTTCCTGAAGTCAATAAAACACATATGGATATCCATTTGGTATTCCTTTGGAGTATGTTTACTAAATGGAGGTAAGGGAGCTCCCGTTAATTTGCGTTAACGGCAACAATAAGTGGTTACCGTGCGGCAAGTGTGCTGGGCATGTTGGAGGCATTCCAGTGTTAAGGGCGGTACTGTACACTTAATGTGAGGCAACAGGACAGGAGGCGGTAAGGTGTCAAGCCACTGAAATGCTGAAAAGGGAGCAGGGAAGCCACTGGAGAAGGTATGGATGCAAGGACAGATAATAGCTGATGGAGCTGATTCACCTTATGCCTGGCTATGTGGAAGTATGTGTGATGAGCATGCTTGACCTAAAAGCAGGCCTGTACTGTTCACTAGGTGAGTTAGGAGGCTGCCTAGTGATGTTGGTCAGTGTGAGTGTTGGCAGTGTCATGAGTGGGTGTTGGCGGCAGCGGAGTCAGCAGAGGGATTGCAGCAGAGTGGGGGAGGGAGTTTGAGCGGCATAAAGTCCTGAAAGTCAACATCATGCCATAAACTATACTACAGTGCCTGTGAGGTGTGGGCATGTATCAGAAGTACTGTCAATGTGAGGCATTCCATAGGTCAGGGCAGTGTCTGGGTGGGGCAGCATGTTCCAGATGTAGGCAGGAAAGTGAGGATTGTCCATGAATGCTCATATGGAGAAGTCACAAGAGAAGTGTACATGATATGACTAACTGCTGCCAATGACCTTTGATGGAACATAAGAACATAAGATATGCCATACTGGGTCAGACCAAGGTCCATCAAGCCCAGTATCCTGTTTCCAACAGTGGCCAATCTAGGTCATATGTACCTAGCAGTTTCCCCAAAAGACACAGGTTCCACAATGCTTGTATTGGGTTAAGCATTGATATCCTGGGTCCCTTCTTAGTAATGGTTTATGGACCTTTCCCCCAGGAACTTGTCCAAACCTTTTTTAAACCAAGCTACACCAACAGCCTTTACTACATCCTCCGGTAACAAATTCCAGAGTTGATTACACGTTGAGTAAAAAATATTTTATTTTATTATTCTTAAATAGTTTACCCTGTAGCTTCATTGCATGTCCCCTAGTCCTTCTATATTCTGATAATGTAAACAATCGATCTACATTTACCCGTTCCACTCCATTCATTCATTTATAGACTTCCATCATATCTCCCCTCAGCCATCTCTTTTCCAGGTTAAAGAGCCCTAACCTTTTTAGCCTTTCTTCATAGGAGTAAACCATACATCCAGTATTACCAAATCCCTACACCCTCTTGGGACTGATTCCTGCTGAAGCTACTCACTTCACTGTTTTGGATTTAAAGGATGCCTTCTTTTGCATACGCCTGGCATCCACCAGTCAACTCCTGTTTGAGTTTGAATGGGAAAACCCGACCACCGGAAGGCGAGGCCAACTCACCTGGACTCGATTACCTCAAGGATTCAAGAACTCACCCACCATCTTCAGTGCTGCTCTTAATCAAGATCTATCAAGTTACTCTGTGACTCTAGGAAAAAGAGTCCTGCTCCAGTATGTGGATGACCTGCTTGTAGCCACCAACTCCGAAACTGAATGTGTGCAAGCCACCAGTGATCTCTTACACCTTCTGAATGAAGCTGGATACAAGGTCTCCAGAGCCTAGGCGCAGTTGTGCCAAACAGAAGTAAAATACCTGGGATTCCATCTGTCCAGAGGGGTCCGGAGATTGGGACCCGAGCGAAAGGAAGCAGTATGCCGCATCCCTACCCCCACCACCAGAAAGCAGGTGAGGGCCTTTTTGGGAGCTACCGGCTACTGCCGAATATGGATACCCAACTTTGCGCTCTTGGAAAAGCCATTGTACCAAGCCACCAAAGGAAAGGAGCGATCTCCCATGGAATGGGGCCCAGAACAGGATAAAGCATTCAAATCGTTGAAAGCAGTTTTGATGTTATCACCAGCCTTGGACCTACCAGATGTATGTCCATGAGTCAAGTGGAAATGCTCTGGGTGTATTAACCCAAACCCTTGGATCTTGGCAGCGACCTGTAGCCTATCTATCAAAGCAGCTGGATACTGTTGCAAAAGGATGGCCACCTTGCCTGAGAGCCGTTGCAGCAACAGCTCTCTTGGTGAGTGAAGCCGACAAGCTCACCTTAGGTCAGAGTCTCCAGGTTACAGTGCCACATTCTGTCCTAACCCTCATGGAACATAAAGGAAATTACTGGTTCACAAATTCCAGCATGCTAAAGTACCAAAGCATGCCGTGCGAAAACCCTCGATTACAGTTGATTGTCAGTCAAGCTCTGAACCCTGCTACACTATTACCAGTTGGTCCAGGTCCACCCGACCATGATTGCTTGGAAGTAATGGATACTGTGTTCTCCAGTTGCCCTGATTTAACCGATCTTCCACTGAACAACCCTGAACAGACTTTCTTTGTGGATGGAAGCAGTCTTGTCATCAATGGACAACATCGTGCTGGCTATGCAGTAGTGACCCTGGACATGGTAGTTGAATCTTCAGCTTTGCCCCCAGGAACCTCAGCACAGGAGGCTGAACTGATAGCCCTCACTAGGGTACTGATAATAGGGACAGGGCTCCGCTTGAATGTGTACACAGACTCCAGCCCCCAGGTCCAACTGTAATCCCTGAATCATTGGGCCCAGCCTTTGTCCATGCTTTTCACCAAGCCACACATTATAGGAAAACAGCTATGGAAAAAGCTTTTAGGCCCCATTTCTATATCCCGCTGCTAGGGGATATGAGTCAGATTGGATCCAAAATCACTAGACAAGAGCTGTTGGCTTTAGGTTCTGTCTTACAGAGTCTCCACATTTGGGTACTAATGTAGAATCTACAGCCCTACGCCTGCCACCACCGGAAGCTGACAGGTCTACGTACGGCGGAAGCTGTGGAAGAAAAGAACTTAAGTGGTAGCTATGTGTTTGCTTCTCCCATGTTTCCTACCCCTTTGCTTGCTAATGTTTACCTCAATCATAGACAGTACAGTTGAACGTAAGGCAGCAACCAGGGTACTAGCCATGTGGAAGTATCAAGCTATATCCGGGGAAGAAGCCTCAGTTTAAGGTGACTTTGATAGGTGATTAATTTCTCACCCTCTCTTATTCAGGTTGAGAATAATCAAAGGGGGGAATGTGGTAGGCTATGGCCTGTAAACTAGGCCTAGATCCTAACCCCCACCTGAGAGTAGTATTGAAAAGAACCAAAGTTTAGAAATCTGCTTTAAACTGCTTTTTGAAAGTCCCTTTCCTTCCCCCATGAAGTTTGTATAAGTTCTTTATTCTTGATTTGTTCTGTCCTTGCATTCTCTGAGCTAGAAATGTCCTTGAAGTAGAAATGTATCTATGTCTAAGACTATGCCTTTGTTAGAATAAGCCAGAAAGTGGGAATAAGGAGCCAGGCCCAGAGAGGGTCCCTGATTGGATGGGTGCAAGGGGCGTTGGGACCAATAGAAAGTCTGCTTGTATCAAACTGTGAAATTGTATATAATGAATCTGCTGTAGTTTTTCATTGCTCAGTCCTTTTTGGATGCTT
Source organism: Ichthyophis bannanicus (assembly GCA_033557465.1). Taxonomy (NCBI): domain Eukaryota; kingdom Metazoa; phylum Chordata; class Amphibia; order Gymnophiona; family Ichthyophiidae; genus Ichthyophis; species Ichthyophis bannanicus. Next base: position 1,465,398,835 of record CM066032.1, on the reverse strand, counting down.
TCCTGTCTGAGCCTTGTGCACAATAAATTGGCTTGGATCCTGCAACTGACTCCTGGTATTATTTATTGCATACAATCCGCTGCTACAATGTCAACTGTGTGAGCTCATCTGGCACAGCTGCAGCTTATAGAGAACTAGGCTCAGGAGGAAGGCTAGCCATTGTGAATGTCCAATTCAATCACTCAGTTGGTGGCACTAGGAGGAATTCACAATTTACTGTATTAATCTACAACCTCAACAAAGGAATTGATAAACCAAAGGATACATACTTATATTCCTGGACATCAAGGCAGCCTTTGACCCACACAATCTGATCATTTGTTGTTTACAAGCAATCGGACTAAAAAAACACCACGCTGCAATGGTTCACATCCTACCTGTCAGACCGTCAACTCCGTGTCAAAATAGGTGACAGGCCATCTGAGCCATACTCAACAACAACAAGAAGTCTCCCAAGACTTTGTCCTATCATAATTCTTATTCAACCACTTCCTTCAACCAATTTGCTCCATCATGCAAGCCACAACCTATGTTACCACTTACTGTATATGCAGATGATATTATGGTCTACGCCCAAATTGACACCACCAACCCTACCCTAACCCATGTAAAAAAATGTTTCACCTTCATAACAGCTTGGCTCCATGAACACAACATGAACTTAAACTACAAAAAAATTGAGGTCCTATACATCTCTAGATTATAACTTCACATTGTTCACCCACATTACCATGTTCATGTTCATGTTCATTTATTTGATTGACCGCTCTTCATTAATAGGCAGAGCGGTTCACAATAAAAATATAAACAGAGTGGCACAAGGCCGGAAACTGGAAAAGAAATTACAATTCAAATAGAGAAAGTGATAGAGACAAGAGCAGGTAGGGCAGAGGGAGGGAAAGAGGGACAGGACTAGGGAGAGGGAAGATCAAAGGCGAGGGAGAACAGGTAAGTTTTAAGGGAGCGTTTGAAGGTGGGGTAGTGGGGCTCGAGGCAGAGAGGGGGGGGGAGGGAGTTCCATAGTGCAGGGCCTACAAAGAAGAAGGCTGAGGAGTGTGTGGACTGGAGATGAGCGTGTGAAGGGGATGGTAGTGCAAGTCTGTTAAGGTGGAATGAACGAGGAGTGTGGCGTGGAGTGTGAAAATGGAGTAAGTCGGCCAGGTATTGAGGGGTAGAAGTATGCAGTGCTTTGTGGGCTAGTATGAGAAGCTTGAATTGAATACGAAAGAAGATGGTGAGCCAGTGAAGTCGGAGAAGAAGGGGGGTGACGTGGTCCCTAGAGGAGGAGTGGGTAACCAGATGGGCGGCGGTGTTTTGAATGCGTTGTAGTCGTGAGAGCTGAAATTTAGAAATGCCAGAGAGGATGGAATTGGAGAAGTCAACACGAGAAATAACAAGGGTGAGGAGTAGAGTGGTTAAAGCAGAGGGAGAGAGGAAGGGGCGAATGGCACGGATCTGATGAAGGTGGAAGAAAGAAAGTTTAGAGACATGGGAGACATGTGCAGAAAAGGAGAGATCTGAGTCAAAAAGAACCCTGAGATAACGAAAAGTGGTAACCAATGGGACAGGTGCATTAGAAAAGGATGGGGCCAGGGGCGGGGGCTGATGACCATAGGAGAACCAGATGGCTATGGTTTTTGAAAGGTTAAGGTGTAAACAATTTTGTGTTAACCGGTTGGAGACAGCAGCTAAGCAGGCATTCAACGGGGATAAGTCGGGGGAGACAGAGGAGGTGTGGTGAAGAAGGAGAATGTCGTCGGCGTAGTAAAAGGCTGTAATTCCAAACTGCTGAATAAGTAGTGTGAGTGGAGTGAGGAAGATGTTGAAAAGGAGAGGAGCCAACACAGAACCTTGAGGAACCCCACAGACTAGTGAAAAGGACTCAGAGGGGGAGTGGGCCGAAGAGGAAGAGGTAACAGCAGCAGAACGAGAGTAAAGAAAAGAGTGAAACCAACGTAACACCGTACTGCGAAGGCCGATATCATGCAAGCAAGACAGTAAAAGGGAGTGGTCGACCAGGTCAAAGGCAGCAGACAGATCAAGTGCTACCGCCACCGATATGTCACCCCGGTCGTGAGCAGTGTGCAGGGAGTTAGTGAAAGCTAGAAGAACAGTCTCGACACTGTGTCCAGTGCGGAAGCCAGATTGGCGAGGATGAAGGAGATTGGTGGAATCCAGGTGGTGAGTGAGCTGTGCAAAGACAATTTTCTCAAGTAATTTGGAAAGGAAAGGAAGGTTGGAAACTGGAGGTAATTACTAGGATCAAGAGGGTCGAGAGTGGGTTTCTTAAGTAATGGACGGATGAGGGCGTGCTTCCAGGGAGTGGGAAAAGAGCCAGAGGAGAGACTGGAGTTCAACATAGTTTGCAAGTAGGGAAGAAAAGATAAAGAGGGTACAAGCAACCAGGAGGATGGAATGGGGTCAAGGGAACAGAAAGTTTTATTAGATGAGGTGATAAAGTGGTAAAGTTCCGTGGTGGAGGTTGGCGAAAAGGAAGACCAAGTGTGAGATAGTGGAGAAGTAGGAGGGGGAGAGGCTACTGGGGGAGGAGAGGACAGAGGAGGGGGATGGAGGGGTAAGGAAGCCTTAGTGCAGAAATCTTGTTGGAAAAAGCCGAGGCCAAGAGGGAAGGGGCAGGGAGAGGGTGAGCAGGTTGAGCTGGAGTAGAGGGGTGAAGGGAGGTGAGAAAGTTGAGCGTGGAGTATAGGTGATGCGTCTGATTGGGGGCAGCAGCGATAGCAGCAGAGAAGAATGAGGCCTTGGCAAGGTGAACCTGGGAGTGGTAGTAGGAATGTTGAGATTTGAAAAAAGAGAGAGAGGACGGTGATGGAGATTTACGCCAGTGTCGTTCGGCTCTACGGAGTTGAGATCTGAGTAGGCGAAGACCAGGATGATACCAGGGGTGTGAGGGTCGACGAGTAGAAGAGCGCTGACGGAGGGGAGCAATTTGATCAAGGGCAATGGAAAGAGAGGAAAACCAAGTCGAGACTTGAGAGGTAGGGGACAGGGAGGGGAAGTCAGTGGGGAGCAAGTCCGTAGCTGGAGGGAATTGCTGGGCTAGGGAGGGAGTAATGGAGTGGGAGAGAGGAGGGAGAGAGGAAGAGATAGAAGGGACTGGTGGTACGCCAGAATGGTAACAGGAGACTGAAAGGCAAAAGTGATCTGACCATGGAAGAGAGGAGGAGGACAGGTTAGAGAGAGAGAGCGTGGAGGATGAGTGAGTCAGAAGGAGATCTAGGGTATGACCAGCAGAATGGGTAGGAAAAGAGACATGCTGAAGAAGGGAGAGATCGTGGAGGAGGGCGAGGAAAGCATGGTCCCTAGGAGAGGAAGGGGCATCAAGGTGCAAGTTGAAATCACCCGCAATAAGGAGATGAGGAAAGAGTAAGGAGAGATCAGAGAGGGAGCGGAGTAGAGAGTCCCAAAGGTCGGGACGGAGAGCTGGGGGTGAGTAGATGAGAAGTACGTGAGTTGGAGGTCTGGTATGTAGATGGAGGAGGAGGGCCTCAGGGTAAGAAAGGGAAGGTGGAAAGAGCTGAGTGAAAGCAAGGGAGGGGCCAAGAATAGCAGCCACCCCGCCACCCGCGCGGCCTATGCGGGGGACAGAGGCTGCTGAAAAACCGGGAGGAAGACAGCGGTTGAGGAGGGCATCCTCCCCCTCCTTCAACCACGTCTCAGTGAGAAGAGTGAGGTCAAAGCAGGATTGAGAGATGAGATCCTGAACCAGTAGAGACTTGGATCTGAGAGAACGGCAGTTAATAAGGCCAATCTTGAAGGCAACTGGGGAGAGGGCAGAGCCAGAAGAGGGAGATGAGAGGGCAGGAGAAAAGGAGGAGCAGAGGAGAAGATTGGTAAAACAATGAAAGCGCTGGCAGGGCCGCGGGGGAGGACGACGCCCCCAATGCACCGGTATATGTGACATAGAGCGGGGAGAAGATGGGATAGGGGAGAGCGATGAGAAAAAGGTGGTTGGTACCTGAAAGAGCCGATGAGGGATGCAGGAGGCAAACGAAGGAGAAGTTATCGTGCTCCCAGGTCCGGTCGTGGCAAAAAGGAGAATGGCTGGAAGAAGACAACAACAAGGGACCAGATTAATGCAGCGTCCTGCGCTTCCGAAGCGGCCCCAAGGAGCGCACCTAAGGAGCACGTCGTGCTCCCTAGGCGCGAGCCTATGTCGCGTGCCGCGGCGACAAGCGCCGTAGGCGCTTCAGCTTTATAGTATGAGGTTTGAATACCTCTGCCAATACGGCCGCGGGAATGTGGTTCCGTCACTGTTGGGGGTGGAGTCAGGCAACCAGGGGAGACCAGGCAGCAGGAGCCGGATGGGCAGGCTCTGGGGAGAAAACACAGGGGGAAGAAACACAGCAGTAAATGCAGCAGTAACATTAGAAACAAAGGTAAAATCCACTATTGTAGGCGCTTCAGCTTTATAGTATGAGGTTTGAATACCTCTGCCAATACGGCCGCGGGAACGCGGTTCCGTCACTGTTGGGGGCGGAGTCAGGCAACCAGGGGAGACCAGGCAGCAGGAGCCGGATGGGCAGGCTCTCTGCCAATACGGCCGCTGGAACGCGGTTCCGTCACTGTTGGGGGCAGAGTCAGGCAACCAGGCAGCAGGAGCCGGATGGGCAGGCTCTCTACCATTGCCAGTACTCAACTACAAGTCAAGCCCCAAGTCCGCTATCTGGGAATAATCTTGGACCAGCACCTCACACTATCCCCACACATAAACAATACTACAAGAACCATCTATCACAAGCTCAAGATGGTCCAAAATCTTAGACAACTCTTGGACTCAAATGACTTCCACACAGTCCTTCAAGTGCTTATCTTCCTGCATCTCGATTATTGTAATCTAATCCTACAAGGCCTACCCAAATTTACAAGCTACCCACTCCAGATGGCCATGAAAACAGCAGCATGGATCCTCTATGGAATAACTAAAACAGAACACATATCCCCAGTACTCAAACACTTGCGCTGGTTGCCCATCATTCAACGAATTAAACACAAGGCCATCCACACAATCTTCAAACTATTACACGGATTATCTGCCAGCTACCTACAAGATTTAATAGAGAAACCTCCTAGCAACAGAAATAGAAGAATCAGTTCCCTCAACATGTTCCATATACCTTCTTCAAACAGAAAAAACAACTCCACCACTTCTAAGAAAGCATTCTCACTCTTCACACCGGCATTATTAAACTCAACAGCAGACCACCTTCACACCATAAATGATCACTTCAACTTCAGGAAAAGCCTAAAATCTTACTTGATCCTTGAACACTTCCCCATTGAAACAACATAATCAACTTTACACCAGTGTACCATCCCCCAATGTTATTCCTCCCCCCATCCATCTACCATCAATGACACTCATCTATATTCTATCCATTGTATAATGTTCATAATTAATAGTTCTATGTATTTGCCTAGTTACATTTGTTACTTGTAACAGTTGTTAAATGTAAACTGCTTAGACTTGTAGATCAGCGGTATATAAGTACAGTTAAATACAATAAAATAAAATAAATAGCTGCATGCATGTTGCTCTTGTCCTATGCTGCAGTCAGAGTGTGCAGACTCTTTGTTCCATGCAGTATATGCGCATAGAGGCAGGTGTATATCATGCAATTTGCACACAATAAAATAAAAATAATCTCAAACACTGCCTACTGATCATTGGCCAAATTATTTAGCATTACATTACCTATAACCCCAAATGAGAGTCCAAATGCACCTGTGTGCCTGATTGTGATTGTGGGACACTGACCTCTGAATGGTACATGCACAATCCCAACTGCTAAAATGTGGCACAGGTTGTCATATTGGTTTCTGCATCACCTGCCACCAAATGGGATGGCAGTGCCTGGAGGTGAATGTTGGGGTGGGGGGAGCAGTACCATACATGTTTAGACTGTGCCCTTCATAAGTGGAATTGCAGGCTAAAGCATATGTTCACAAGGTCAGATGCTTTGCCGGTCTATGCATTGTCTGCATGCATTACATCAAAGGGCCTGTATGACAGCCTCACTGGCTCCCCATGGGCACCGAGTCTAACAGTCACAAGAATGTTGTTAGAGTAAAAAAAGGCAGGGTATGGTAGTGTATGTGTTGCCAGCAACTGTTCGAACATTCAACCCCATGTCCAACCTGCCAGGTTACCATGCACTCTTCGGGGTGGGGGGGGGGGGGGATTCATCTGCAGCATGGAAGAGTGCATGTGCTGCACTGGCCAGTATTGCAGTGTACATGGCTTTGGAACCAACCAAGAACGTGGCAGAGAATACGAAAAACGCCTTTATTAGTCCAGGGGATGAGTGTCGCCGACCCAACACAGTCCGTGTTTCGTAAGAAACTTCTTCAAGGGTGTGTGGCTCTAACACAAATAAATACATGAATATCAAAAAAGAAAATGATTAAAACCGATCGTTAATTAAAAAACAATTGAAAGTTAATATACAACTCACAAATGTTAAAATATAAAAACAAAAACAATTAGGGAACATCCATCACAAATATGTTGTTTCCATAAATAATGACATATATATAACAAAATTATTATCTATAACTATAACAGATTAATAATAAATGATTATAAATAAGTATAAACCGATTGTTTTTTAATTAACGATCGGTTTTAATCATTTTCTTTTTTGATATTCATGTATTTATTTGTGTTAGAGCCACACACCCCTGAAGAAGTTTCTTACGAAACACGGCCTGTGTTGGGTCGGCGACACTCATCCCCTGGACTAATAAAGGCGTTTTTCGTATTCTCTGCCACGTTCTTGGTTGGTTTCTTTGGCTTTTCGTGGCAGTTTGCTGTTTTTTGTGGTGTACTTGGCTTTGGACATGACATCATTTGGGAGTACAAACATGGCACTATGTTCAATCCTCACTGCCAAAAGCTGTATAGGGGGACACCATATTTGGGTATGTGAAGAATGTAGGCCAATATGGGCCAGCATGCACTCACAGCCTGCCTCTTGCCCATTTTCCACTGTGCATTGCATTGCATAAGCTGTCCCCATGTTCAAAATAAAAGGGTACATAATGAGGAGCGGAGAATTGTGGGTATTGCCTAAAACAGAGCAGTTTGCACAGGATGTATATAAGTTGGAGGTAAGGGCAATGGCTGAGCCATCTTAGCATGGGTCTGCCATGGGCATGGTCTGGGTGCACTGATCTTTACATGCTGAGAGGCCACTCTCACTCTGACCAAACTGTGACCATCTCACAGCTATGTATCCTCATGGGACTATAGTATCTCATGCTGTAGTGATGTTGGTACTGTTTCTTTTATGGCAGTACAGTTACTTGACAGGTTGCTGGATGTCCATGCTGTTCATACAAAGCCATTGTGTTCATAGTGGATAATAGACTGGACATAGATGGTATGTGAATGGTTGACACAGCCCAGTGTTAGCCAACGCATGCACACTTCTGTGATTGATCCAGCTGATTGGATTTCCTAGAAGGTAAAGCTAGCAGTTGTTTTTGGGCTGCTAACTATGGTCTTTACAGTCCTAACTGCTTGGTATCAACACCCTCTCCCCACCCCTCTGTGTGAGATTGTTGTTTGGCATTGGAGGTACAGTTGAGGGACAGGTATCTTGACCTTACATGTGGCTTGGTCTTTGGAAAAGAGATGCATTCTGCAGCTGTGTGTCTGTTATGCAGCTACAGTACTGCATGTATGCCACTGTAGGCAGGCCCTAGGTGTGGGTGTACCACTGTCTCAGAATGTGCAAGCTACGTTGTTTCATGTCCTGTGTTTTGCCCATTGCAGACAAGGACCTGAAATCTCTTTGGTTCTAGACATTGCTGTTCATAAAAGTGTGAGAGTGTAGCCTAATGACCAGAGCACTGGCTCAGTAAATGACAGACCAGGGTTTGAATCCCACTTGTTCTCTTTGTGGCTATGGGAAACTCACTTCAGTATACTGCCAGGAACAGTCCAGGGACTGCAGGACACAAATTCTTATGCTTTTTTCACATGAGTTGTATATGTTTGGAATATTTCATTATAACTCTGACTGAACATCTTTGCCTCCATCACATTTATGCAGTACATGCAGACACATCCCACTCCTTGGATGGCCACCTGCAGGTATCATCACATGTCCTTACTTGTTCCATATGGCTGAGGTACACTTGTCCAGTTTATTTTTATTTTATTTTTATTTATTCGAACAGTTTTTCTATACCGCCCCTTCCAGCGATCGGGGCGGTTTACATTGAACAGTTAACAAGTTACATGGAACAATGCATTAACTATGTTACAATATACTATTTACATACCATCTATCCATATAATCAGTTTATAGTGGAAGTTGGTAGACATTAAACTATGTACTTTAATGGTTTAGTAACTAGGGCTGTTTATAGGTGAGTAATCAAAGGAAAAGAGGGAACTGGCATTTATGGATTAACTAGGTGCGGCAGGGCTGGTGAATTGGGTGTTCATATTGCTGGGGGGGGGGCTGTTGAGTAGTGCTTGATAAATTGGAAGGTTTTTAACTCCTTTCTAAATGTCTGGAGGTCTCCGGTTGATCTGAGGGGATATGGTATAGCGTTCCAATGGGAGGGGGCTGTGTATGAAAAGGCCCTGTTGCTGGTTACTTGTTTAGTTTTGCGGATTGATGAGGGTATTGTTAGTAGATGTGGTTTACTTCTTCTGCTCCTACCTTCTGGTAGGGTCTGATCTTTGTGGTTAGGAAGGAGGGGGAATGTTATTAATCAGTTTGAATGTTGTTACTATAGTTTTATATTTTATTCTAATAGCTATTGGGAGCCAGTGAAGGTTATAGATTATTGGTGTGATGTGTTCAGTTAAGCTTGCTTTAGTTATAACCCTAGCAGTGAGATTCTGGGCTAATTGTTGGAAGTGAATGTTCTTTTTTGGCAGACCTTGTAAAAGACCATTACAGTAGTCCAAGTGAGGTGTAATTAAGGCTTGGAATACATTTCAGAAGTCAAGTGTTTCCAGGAGGGGTCTAAGGTGTTGAATTGTTTTGAGTTTGTAAAATATAGTTTTGGTAGTTTGTTTTCTTTGAGTTGTCATGGTGAGTGATCTATCTTTGATGGTGCCTAGTTATTTGACCTCATTTTTAATTAAGAGGATGTTATCACGGAGTTTAATTGTTGTAGGGGATGTGTATGCTAGGTTTCTGGTTACAAAGAGGATCTCTGTTTTTTGTTGTTGTTTTTTAAATTTATGTAGAGGTTATTTGAATTTAGCCATGATTCGTCTTTGAGTAAACATTTTGTGATGTTGCTGTATGACGGGTTTTTTTGCATCTACCAGTGTGCATACCATGATATCATCTGCGTAGATGTGGTATCTTATGTTGTGTTTTTTAAAAATTGCGCATATGAGTTGAAGGTATAAGTTAAATAGAAGGGCAGAGCGAGCGGAGCCTTGGGAAATTCCTTGTTCCTGTTGGAAGGTGGAGGAGGATTCCTGGTCAATTTTCACATATTGTAGGCAGTTGGACAAATAGGATTGCAACCAGTTAAATGCTAGTCCATTATGCCTATCTGTTTAAGTCTTTCTAGGAGGATATTGTGGTCTACATTATCAAAGGTGGATGTGATGTCTAAAAATACCATAATATATGCTTGATTAGTATTATCTATACCACAGATGAGGGTATCAAATAGCAACAAGAGGAGTATGGGGCAAATGACAGATAGTTTGAGTGTGTTTGAAATTATTCCTGATTGGAGAGATTGATTGACAATTTCCAAGATGATATGGGTTAGTTCATTCTTGGTGCTTTTATCGATGAAACTGGACATGGATCTAAGTAAGATGTGGATGTGGTGGTGTTGATTTTGGTAATTGTTTCTAATAATTGTTTCTTATTGATGTGGTAGAATGTATGCCAATTATTGGTGCTGGAGTGATCTTCATTGATGGGATGGACAGGAATGAGGTTTTTGTTCTTTAGTTTAGCTGCTAGGTAGTTTGTTATGGTCTGTGGGTTGACTGGAACTTCGGCAGTAGTGTTTAGGTATGTTTTGGTTAAGGCTTTTACAATTTTGAAGAGTTCCCTAGGGCAATTAATGGCCTTGTTTAGGGTGTTTGTGTGGTGTATTTTCTTTGCTCTGAAAATGGCATCTTTATAGGTGTTAAGTGCTGCATTGTAAAGGTCCTTGTTTTCAGATGTTTTCCTTATTCTCCTTTTTTTTCGATCTTACAGAATTCCTTTTTGAGTATTTGTATATCTTGTGTGTACCATTTTTCTGAATCTCTGCAATTACTTTTCTTATGGGAAGTTTTGGGTTTCGCAGCCTTGTTAATTATGTAAAACCAGTTTTCTATGGCCTCTTCATGGTCAAAAGGTTGGCATTCAAGTTGTGGAATAACTTCATTAAGGAAGCTTTCTTTTCTGAAGTGTCTGAATCAAGTGATTTGAGCAGAGCTTTTGAGTGGTGCCTGGGTAGTAAGGTTGATTGGAATATTTGTTCGAATTATCAAGTAGTCTGAACATGGGACCTGGGTTAATGTAGTGGTGGTGAACTATGGGTGTAGGGTGAGGGGTTTTAGGATGAAAATAAAGTCAAAGGTGTTACCTTTAAAGTGTAGGGTGATATATTATTTGTTTAAAGACCATTTCTTCAATGAGGTCTACGAATATTGTAGATTGGTGCAGGCAGAGAGGTGCTAAGTTAAAGTCTCTTAGTATGAGTTTTTTTGGTAGGAGAGTTACATGAGGAATCAAGTATAGTGGCTAGGTTAGAGTGGTTATTGGAGGGTGGTCTATAGAGAGAGCAAATTGCTATATTCTGGTTTTCAATTTTGATCAAGTCAATCCCATCGCTGTTGCTGCAGATGCTAGCATATATTTTTAGAAACATAGAAACATAGAAATATGATGACAGAAAAAGATCACATGGCCTATCTAGTCTGTCCTTCCATAACAACTACAACAGTCCCCTTTTTACATTTAGAGATCCTCTGTGTTTGTCCCATGCTTTTTTGGATTCAGTTACTGTCCTCATCTCTACCACCTCCACTGGGAGACTATTCCACAGATCCACTACTCTTGCTGTAAAGAAATATTTCCGCATATCACTCCTGAATCTATCTCCCTTCACCCTCATCCAATGTCCCCTCATAGCAGAACTTGCTTTCAATTGAAAGAGGCTCTCTCCCTGTCATACCCAAATAGCTGGTATTGGGACTTACAAGTGGCACAGCTGTGCTTTTTTCACACACACAGCAACTGCATTTGTGCGGTCACATTAGGTACATCAGGGCAGCAAATCCATACTGCACTCTCATCTACACCATCCATTCTTCAGCCCATCAGCATATGCACATTATGTACAGACATGTATTCTCCTGCCAGCTGCTACACCATAGCCCACAGAGGAACATTTTATTCATTAGGTTGCATCACTTACATCTCTCCTGTGTATGATCCACACATCACCACTTCCTGGCCCGTCTTTTGCCAGTGTGAGGCCACTGGCACCTGGCAGCCTTCAGGGGCCCCGGATGGGCCGCATCCCACATGATGAGCCCAGCTGCCCATGTCATGGATTCCTCACTAAAGTCACTCGTGACATCATTTCATTGCAAATCATTGAGATCAACTTTAATCAATTACTGACAAACTGACCGACAAAGCCGACAATCATATGTCCACATCACAATTCACAAACAGCTGTCAACCTGTCAAACACTTAACAATTAAATTGGAAATTTACATTTTCAAGCATTCTAACTTTGCAATGCATTAATGCACATTCCACGTGCTGACTGCTGACAGTTAGCTAAGTATCAACACGTTGAAGTTCGAACATGTGTTAATGCAAAGTCAAAGATAATGCACTCAGAGTCAACTTCTCTCAGAAGGTCCTGCTCATGTTGCTGACATTATCATACAACTGACCTCAACAATCGTCAGTGTTGATCCCCCAGCTGTGCAGAAACTGAAGCAAGCTGTTCACCTTTGTGACCTTGCTGAGGTAGAAATGTAAGGAACAGCTCAACAGGGCCAGATGGCAACATGTAACAAATAATCACCGTCAGCTGATCCTGGTGTGTTATATCAGGCGTGAGATCAACTGAGATTGAGAAGTACTTGGCAGGCAGAACTTCGGCCTTAATCCAATCAACAACTGACTGGCCAATCAGCTGAATTAGTTGATTGCAGATGTTGGCACACTGGTATGAAGTGTGTCCTTTTCCCTTGTTAGCATGCATCTGCAGGTGTTGCGCCATGAAGGGATCAAATTTTGATATAAGTTGAATGATTCCCAAATAATTGCCATTATGGGCAGAGCCAATGATCAATAGGTTCCTTCAACAGTGGATGAGTTGTTTTGAACAGGTCACGAGAGCATTTCCTTGGTTTTCCATTGACTGCATAGACTGCTCTGGTTGGAGTGAAATCCGAGTCCGAGTGGGCACATTGTTCACTACCTGCTGTCGCCCAGTACTCGCGCATGTCATTGACAATCTCGACGGGCCATTCGCTGAGGTCTGTAGAGTAGCAGACAGCAGATAGACACCGAACTGGAACTTCATCATGTTCTAGAAACTCGGTAACATCCGTTGCAGCGTCTTCTGCCTGCTGGAATGGCGGACACTTCCATTTTCTTTTCAGTTTTAACTGCTGTCTCATTTACGTTAGTAATCGCAGTCATTGAAGCTTCGACATCTACTCCTACCTCAGCCTCCTGAGCTGGAGCGGTCATGCAGGGCTGAGTTGTCTGCCCAAAGTACATCATAATCGACCGTGTTCCAGTTATAGCGGCAGCATCCCGCTGCACCTGTTCATGGAGTTTTTGCCAACCGGACTTATACTTGCGGTTTATGTCACGCTCCCTTGAAGTCATGCCGTTACATTAACTGTAGTTTTGTTATATAATCTGTAATATAAAATATATAAGCAAGTTAATATTATGGTAACCAGTAAAACTAACCACACAGACATAGTTAAATTAAACCAGCAAAACTTAATAATAGCAGACAACCGTGACAAAACTTGTGTTTGCATTACATTTAAATTACAAAGGATAGCAAACATATGTATTATATTATATAACATATCAGACCTTCAGACTTCTTTGTAGTTTAATACTATTTAATATTATTTAAATTAAATGTTACGCTGTCAGGTGAGGTGTCAGCATCTTTCAGTGTTTACAAGTTAAACCAGAAGTAGATTATGATAGCCTGGTTCCCGGTCTACAGTCTACTGTTCAGGAACACCGAACAAGCTGAACGAAGGACCAAAACATTTAAAAATATCTTTTAAAAACTTTACGAGTGTAAAATAAAAATGTAAAAAAAATAAATTGAAACTAGAATAAGTAAAGAAATAACATAATAAAAAAATTAAACTTTAAATTTCTTAAACATAAAAAGGACTTATAAAACTAAAACATTACAACAAGCAGCTGCTGGAGCGCGCGGGGCCCCTTAGATGTGTGGGGCTCCTGGCACAGTACCATAGTGCCAACCCATAATGACGGGTCAGACCACTTCTGCTTAGTCATCCTTTTAATGCCCATTGGCTCCACCAGGGGACACTTCTTCCCAATCCAATGCCACACAATGACATTACAGCAGATTTCACTGATACAGTACAGATGCCTCCCACATGCTCATTCCACTTACTGACTGACACATAGGATACATATGGATCTGACATGTCCATCAACTCTTATCTTTCCTTCTATCCATCACATACAATGTGACTTTCACAAGGGCTCCCTTATCCTGTGATTAGGTGCCCGCCACTTTCAGGCATTAAGGTTCATGCTTGGCACCTTAATGTTCTGTATCCTGTTAGTGCCCAATAAGGGGAACCAAGCATCCTTACCACCAGAATGCTTAGTCCCTGCCCAGCCTTTATCACACAATAACACCCTTACCATTTTCACTTGCTAACTGGTGCACCCTTAACGCTCTTCAGTAAACACACCCCTATGTCATATTAATAATATGTTTTAGGTTAACACCCCTGATGCAGCAAGTCTTTTCAAAATGCTAGCCATTGTCTAGTGGTTTGTACAATAGAAATTTTGCAATAAGTGTTCTTTTTATTAATACTGACAGCTTTAAACCGATGTAAGGGGGAGGGGGGTTCTGACTAGTGAGGAACATTCCCAGTAACTGGACAAATGCTAGAATTAAAGCATTTTATGGTTGAGAACCTTGGTGAGGACACAATCTGAGGTCTTCACTCCCTTCCACCCTTATAAATGTTCAGCTTTGGTTTGCTAAATGGAGATTGTGATGAAGAAGATTTCTCAGTGAATTATTTGTGATTCACACATGTTCTATTATGCACATGTGAATACTATCTTTTAGGTGTGGGAATGCTTCTAAAATAACCCCCATAACCTTTTTTTATTTTTGAGCAGGAATGCTCCTCTTCGTATATAGGGATATTCTGTGCTTATTCTATGCTTTTTCAAATTCCATCACCATTGGTGTCTCCATTGCTTGCAGTGGGAGGTCATTACAGGCATCCATCACCCTTTTCATGAAAATTTATTTCCTGATGTTGCTTTTAATTTTTTTTCTTTTCAGCTTCATTTCATGTACTCTAGTTTTATAACATCCCCATCTTTGGAAAAGGTTTGTTTTCTTATTAATACACTTCAGGTATTTAAATATCTGTATATTATTTCTCTTGTCCTTACTTTCCTCTAAAGTATAAATATTAAGGTCTTCAAATCTCTTCTCATATGGCTTCTGGCACAAACCCCATACCATTTTGGTGACTCTTCTCTTCCTTAGTGAAATATGATCTACAAAACTGAACACGGTACTCCAAGTGAGGTTTCACAAATTACCTATACACGGACATTATCACCTTCTCCTTTCAGCTGATTATGTCCCACTTTATGGAGCCTAGTATCCTTCTTACTTTGGCCACCACCTTGTCACATTGTTCGCAAACTTGAAGTCTTACCCTATGATCCTTCTCCTGCTCTGTGTACATCCTCTCACCCCCTATCATATACATTGTTTTAGATTTCTGCACTCCAAGCGTATCACTTTGAACGTCTTTGCATTAAGTCTTAACTGCCCAAGCATTAAACCACTCTTTTAGTTTTGTAGATCATTTCTCATGTTGTCACCTCTCTCATGGGTGTCCACTCTGTTGCAAATCTTTGTATCTTCCACAAAAGTGCAGCATTTCCTTATAACCCTTTTGCAATGCCACTTACAAAAATGTTGAAAAGAATCAGTCCTGGTACATATCTTTGAGAAACTCCACTACTTACCTTTCTTTTTATTGAGAGAATTCCATTCACCACCACTCTCTGACATCTGCCAATCAACCAGTTTCAAATCCAGTTCATCATTTTGGGTCATATTTTCAGGCTGCTCAGTTTATTCATGAGCTGTCTATATGGAGCAGTATTAAATATTTTGCTGAAATACATGCAGATCATGTCTAGGGCATGCCCTTGATCAAGTTCTCTGGTCAAAGAAATTGATTAGATTCATCTGGCACAATCTGCCTTTGATGAAACCAAATTGCCTGACATCTTGCAACCCATTTGATTGAGAAACGTTCACCATTTTTTCCTTTAGTAGCATCTCCATTATTTTCCCAACAACTGGGGTAAGGTTTATTAGCCTGTAGCTGCCCACCTCTTCTCTGTTTCTGCTTTTGTGAAGAGAGAGCACATCAACCCTTCTACAGTCATTTCTCTAAAGATATATTAAACATATCCTTAAGAGGACCCACCAGAATCTCTCTGAGCTCCCTCAGTATCGTAGGATATATCTTATCTGGCCCCATGGCTTTGTTCACTTTCAGTTGTCCAAGTTGTTTCTAGACGCTTTCTTCCATAAACAGTGTGGTTTCCATTCAATTTCCATATGACTTTGTCAGTCATATGTGGTCCTTCTCCAGGATTTTCTTTATGAATACAGATGTATTTGTTCAGCAGCTCCACATTTCTTCATTATGCTCCATATAGCATTTCTCCGCATTTTTTAGTCTTACATTTCCTCTTATGGCCTTCCTTCTCTTAACAAAATATCTAAAAAGGAGTGGGACACTGTGATACCTGGGTACAAACTATATCGTAATGATAGAGCTGATCAAATTGGTGGAGGGGTTGCGCTCTATGTTAGAGAGGGCATTGACTCAGAAAGGATTAAAGTTTTGCAGGAAACAAAATCTGCTGTAGAATCTATATGGATTGAAATTCCATATAAAAGGGGGAAGGCAATGGCAGTGGGGGTGTACTATCGAGCACCTGGCCAGAATGACAAAATGGATGATGAAATGCTCAAAGAAATCAAGGAAGCTAACAAAAGTTACAGCGCAGTAATAATAATGGGTGATTTCAATTACCCCAGTATCGACTTGGTCAGTGTCACGTCAGGACATGCTAGGGAGATAAAGTAAATAGATGAAATAAATGACTGCTTCTTGGAGCAGCTGGTTCATGAACCAACCAGAGGGGAAGCCATATTAGACCTAGTCCTTAGTGGAACACCAGATCTAGTGCAAGAGATAAGGGTGTTGGGGCCACTTGGCAATAGTGATCATAGCATGATCGCCTTTGATTTAATTAGCGGAGGAGGGATAGTAAGGAAATCCACAGTACTACCTTTTAACTTTCGAAAGGGAGACTATGATAAAATGAGGAAAACAGTTAAGAAAAAACTAAAAGGAGCAGTTGCAAAGGTTAAAGACGTACATCAGGCTTGGCTGTTGTTGAAAAATACTATCTTGGAAGCCCAGACCAGCTGTATTCCATGCTTTAAGAAAAGTGGGAGGAAGTCCAAAAAACTGCCAGCATGGTTTAAAGGTGAAGTCAGAGAGGCTGTTGTTGCCAAAAAAGCATCTTTCAGGAAATGGAAAAAAGAGCCAAATGACGAAACCTGGAAACAGCACAAGCACTGGCAAGTCAAATGCAAGGCATTGATAAGGCAGGCAAAGGGAGAATTTGAGAAGAAGCTTGCTGCGGAAGCAAAAACGCAAAGTAAAGACCTTTTCAAGTACATTCATAGCAAAAAACCTGTGAGAGAGTCAGTTGGTCCATTAGATGATAAAGGGGTTAAAGGAGCACTAAGAGGCGACAAGGCAATAGCGGAGAGATTGAATGAATTCTTTGCTTCAGTCTTTACTGAGGAAGATGTAGGGATGTTACCCATGACTGAAATGGTATTTAAAGGTGCGGAAGAATTGAAGGAAATATCAATACATCGGGAAGATGTATTACAACTATTAGATAAACTGAAGAGTAGCAAATCACCTGGGCCGGATGGTATACATCCAAGGGTGTTGAAAGAACTGAAATACGAGATAGCAGACCTGCTATTAGTAATCTGTGAACTATCATTAAAATCATCTCTAAAACCTGAAGATTGGAGGATCGCCAATGTAACAACAATTTTTAAAAAGGGTTCCAGGGGTGATCCAGGAAACTACAGACCGGTGAGCCTGACATCAGTACCAGTAAAAATGGTAGAAACCATCATAAAGAATAAAATTACTCAGCATGTAGATAGTCATGACCTAATGGGAGACAGCCAACATGGCTTTAGACAAGGAAGATCTTGTCTTACCAATCTGTTATGTTTCTTTGAAGGAGTGAATAATCAAGTGGACAAAGGTGAGGCGGTTGATATTGTGTATCTGGACTTTCAGAAAGCCTTTGACAAGGTCCCTCATCAGAGACGTTTGGCAAAACTAAAGAGTCATGGGATAGGAGGCAGTGTACTATTGTGGATCAGGAACTGGTTAAAAGATAGAAAGCAGAGGGTAGGGCTAAATGGCCAATTTTCCCAATGGAGAAAGGTGAATAGTGGTGTACCCCAGGGATCTGTGCTGGTTCCGCTGCTTTTTGACATATTCATAAATGACCTGGAAAGTGGAATAACGAGTGAGGTTATCAAGTTTGCAGATGACACAAAACTATTTAAAGTTGTTAAAACCCGAGAGGATTGTGGAAAATTGCAAGAGGATCTTGATAAATTGGAAGACTGGGCATCAAAATGGCAGATGAAATTTAATGTAGACAAGTGCAAGGTTATGCACCTAGGGAAGAACAACCCAAACTATGGTTACACGATGCAAGGTTCCACATTAGGAACCACCACCCAGGAAAAAAGATTTAGGCGTCATTGTGGATACCATGTTAAAACCCTCGGCCCAGTGTGCAGCGGCGGCCAAGAGAGCAAATAGATTGCTAGGTATGATAAGGAAAGGAATGGAAAATAAAACAAAAGATATTATAATGCCTCTATATCGTTCCATGGTGAGACCGCACCTTGAATATTGTGTGCAATTCTGGTCGCCGTATCTTAAAAAGGATATAGCGATTTTAGAAAAGGTTCAGAGAAGAGCCACCAAAATGGTAAAGGGGATGGAAGGATACTCCTATGAAGAAAGGCTAAAAAGGTTGGGGCTCTTTAACCTGGAAAAGAGACGGCTGAGGGGAGATATGATAGAAGTCTATAAATTAATGAACGGAGTGGAACGGGTAAACGTAGATCGATTGTTTACCTTATCAGAATATAGAAAGACTAGGAGACATGCAATGAAGCTACAGGGTAAACTATTTAAGACTAATAAAAGAAAATATTTTTTCACTCAACGTGTAATCAAACTCTGGAGTTTATTACCGGAGAATGTAGTAAAGGCTGTTAGTGTAGCTGGGTTTAAAAAAGGTTTGGACAAGTTTTTGGAGGAAAGGTCCATAAACCATTATTAAGAAGGGACCCAGGATATCAATGCTTGAACCAATACAAGCATTGTGGAACCTGTGTCCCTTGGGGAAACTGCTAGGTACGTATGACCTAGATTGGCCACTGTTGGAAACAGAATACTGGGCTTGATGGACATTGGTCTGACCCATTATGGCATATCTTATGTTCTTATGTCTTGTTACCTTGCTTTACATCTTCACCCATTTTTCTTTTGCCCATGCTTTTACCGTTCTGATTTCTCTCTTGTCCTCTTTGAGCTTTATCTGGTATTCTTTTCTGCATTCCTTGACTTTTGATCTTCTGTATTTTGCAACTGCTACAATTTTTATTTTTAGACACTTCCTTAGAGGACTATATTGATTTCCTTCTCCTCTTGATTTTATTGAAATTTTATAGAAATACGACGACAGAAAAAGACCACATGGCCTATCTAGTCTGTCCTTTCATAACAACTACAACAGTCCCCTTTTTACCTTTAGAGAACCTCTGTGTTTGTCCCATGCTTTTTTGAATTCAGTTACTGTCCTCATCTCTACCACCTCCACTGGGAGACTTTTCCACGGATCCACTACTCTTTCCATAAAGAAATATTTCCGCATATCACTCCTGAATCTATCTCCCTTCACCCTCATCCCATGTCCCCTCATAGAAGAACTTGCTTTCAATTGAAAGAGGCTCTCTCCCTGAACATTTATGCCACGGAGGTATTTAAACATCTCAATCATATCACCTCTATCCCGCCTTTCCTCTAAGGTGTACATATTAAGATCCTTCAGTCTGTCCTCATATGCTTCTATAATGAAGACCACTAATCATTTTAGTAGCCACCCTCTGCACCGACTCCATCCTGTTCACATCCTTTTGAAGGTGCGGTCTCCAGAATTGCACACTATACTCCAAATGAGGTCGCACCAAAGACTTATACAGAGGCACTATCACCTCCTTATTTCTGCTAACCATTCCTCTCCGTATGCACCCAAGCATCCTTCTAGCTTTTGCCGTTGCCTTTTCTACCTGGTATGTTAATGATTTGCATGCATAAATGGCCACTTGGACACATGGATTAGTCAGTATTTCTGAAAATACACGTCATGGATCTATCGTGCATGCTTTCACTGTAGGTGTTGACAGGCGCAGAGTTTGGACGGAGCATGTGTGGCGAGCAAATTTACACTTATACAATATGACCCAATGTGCATAAGATATACCATGGTCATTTATACCTGCCCTAGAGCTGACTGTGATTTCATTTACATGTATTTATAGAATATAGAATATAGAAAGACTAGGGGACATGCAATGAAGCTACAAGGTAAGCTATTTAAGACTAATAACAGAAAATATTTTTTCATTCAACGTGTAATCAAACTCTGGAATTTGTTACCAGAGGATGCAGTAAAGGCTGTTAGTGTAGCTGTGTTTAAAAAAGGTTTGGACAAGTTCCTGGAGGAAAGGTCCATAAACCATTATTAAAAAGGACCCAGGATATCAATGCTTGACCAGTACAAGCATTGTAGAACCTGTGTCTTTTGGGGAAACAGCTAGGTACGTATGACCTAGATTGGCCACTGTTGGAAACAAGATACTGGGCTTGATGGACCTTGGTCTGACCCAGTATGGCATATCTTATATTCTTATGTTCTTATAACTACCTATGCTAGTATTCTATAAAATTAAATCCACACAGATTCAGCCTTATTGAATAGGTGGCATTAATTCATGCAAATAAGTACATAAATCCAGTTGCTATTTACAGAATTACCTCCACTGTCTCCATTTATGAGTACTAGATCAAATGTCACCCCTTCTTGCATAGATCCTTCACCAGCTGTCTGAGCATGGCATCCACAATCTCTCTACTTCTTTTTCATTTGGTCCACATCTGGCAAATTGAAATCTCCTAGTGACAGCAACTCTCCTTTCATTACCGGCATTTGGATATCCATGGCCAGATCTCTGTCCAGTTTCTGTTTGAGTCTGAGGTCTGTGGATAACATCTTTTTGGATGGAAGATCCATCTTCTCTTTCCAAGATGACCTATATTGCTTCCTCTTTTCCCACAAACCCCTGCATTTCAGTTGCTTTAATATTGTTTTTCACATAAAGAGCTACTCCTCCCAGGGGTGGCTCAAGGGGGGGTGTGGGACCATGTGCGGAGACTCGGTGCGGGGCCTCATTTGCATAAGGGACCTCATTCGCATAAATATTTACATTACATTACCATACACTAACTTTTAGTAAACATGCCTCTTAATGAGTGTATGGATAAAGAAAGACTAAAAGATTTCTACATTACTATAATCCAGTGCCAACCGCCAGGCACATTAGGAACTACTACAAACACTGCCCATTTAGAACCCATAGCAAACCCGCCGTATCATAACAGCACTACCAAGACTCACAAAGCACCAGACCCTACCTATCAAAAGGCAAAACTGCAAATATTAAACCAATACATTTCAGAGAATAATAATAGATGATCTACTGGGGAAAGAGAACAAGTGGCAATGCCAAATAGGAAAATTCATAAACAGAAAACCTCAGCTCAGTTACACATGCAGAACATAGACCAACACCAAACAAGGAATCACAATTTAGAAACAGGAAGACAATAATTAAACTGGGAACCCCAAAAGCCAAACTTGGAATGTACAACACTGTAGAAATAAAACTATAAATTAATTTCCTCTTGTACTAAACAAAGCCAGACGTTAATGATGCACATTTCCTAGAGCTGACATATTCTAATTAATAAATTCAAAATAAAGAGATATTTTTCTACCTTTTGTGCATTTTTTTTCAGTTGCAATTGCTCCAGCCACTTTCTTCTGGTTTCCTCGTGTCTTCTGCTAACTCTCCATCGTCTGCTGTCCATTTGTCCTTTCTTCTCTCTTCTAGTTTTTTTTTTCCATTCTCTCTCTACATATGCTTTAACATACTAATCTTTCTCCTTTTGCTCTTTCCTCATTCCTATTTCATCCACTCAAATTTTACCCTTCCATCCTCAATCCCCACTTACTCTCCTAATACCCGGCCAATTGTAGATTTGTCTTCCCTCCCACACAAAATATTTTCCCCCTCTCCATTTCACTCTCCCAGCTCCATCCCATTCTAATCCTCCCCCAACATCAGCTCCCTTCTAGTTCCAGCCCCACCCAGCATCCTCTCCATTCTAGTCCCCGCATCAGCCCATTTCCAGTCCTAGCCCCCCATCCGGCAAATTTCCAATCCTATCCTAGCCACACCATCAGCCCATTTCCAGTCCTAGCTCCCCCATCCATTTCCAGTACTATCTGAGTCCCTCCATCAGCTCATTTCCAATCCCAGCCCCCCATCAGCCCATTTCTAGTCCTTTCCTAGCCCCACCATCAGCCCATGTCAAATCCTAGCTCCCTCCACTCAGCCCATTTCCATTCCAGCCCCCGTCCCCATCATCTATTTGCAGTTCAAACCCCCCTTCAACTCAGCCCATTTCCAGTCCTAGCAACCCCCCCAGCCCATTACCATTCCTAACCCCCCAATAGCCCATTACCAGTCTTAGCCCCCCATAGCCCATTACCAGTCCTAAGCCCCCCATCAGCCCACTTCCAGTCCTAACCCCCCATCACCCCATTTTCAGTCTTAGCCCCCCCCCTAGCTCATTACCAGTCCTAACCCCCCATCAGCCCACTTCCAGTCCTAAGCCCACATCACCCCATTTCCTTTCCTTGCCCCCCCATAGCCCATTACTAGTCCTAACCCCCCATCAGCCCACTTCCAGTCTTAGCCTCCCATAGCCCATTACTAGTCCTAACCCCCCCATCAGCCCATTTCCAGTCCTAGCCCCCCACCATAGCCCATTACCAGTCCTATCCCCCATTGCCCATTACCAGTCCTAATCCCCCTCCCCCCATCAGCCCAGGTAAATTAAAAAAACAAACAAACCGGCTACTGCTGCTGCTGCCACTGCCGCCATGGCAGCGGAAGAATCAAGCATCCCGCGGGGCTCCCCCTGCCTGGCAGAGCCCTCCCTGCAGCATCAGCTCCCTCAGCGCGGGCTTTTCAGAGCCGCAAAGGGAGAGTTTCCCTTTCTCGTGGCTCTGCTAATAAGTTCCCCGTCTATGCCGTCAGCCTTGGAGGTACAGGGCCAACATTGGAATCGGCCCAGTACATCCGTGGCTGATGACTGCCAACTGCCCACCCTAATGCCACACCAGATCTGCCCCTTTCCTGCCCCTGTCTAATTTCCCCGTACAACGCATGGGGAAGGACGATGGGGCCAGGAGAAGGCACAAATAGTGGGGATGGACATCCCGCTATTTGTGGCTCAGAATGATCTCCTTACAGTGGAATCTCAGAAAGAAGGGGGCATCCACCCTCAACACCTTGGACTTAAAAAAACAGAAACTGTTTGTGGCAAAGCTGTGTGTTCCGTGACACATCTGAGAACACAGCAAGCTTCTGCCTGCAGAATAAAGCATTCTTAAACTTAAAGAAAAGTTTCAAAATTTTGATCTTCTCACCCTTGGAAACAAAAGTAACCAGCAAAGTAGACCTCCTAGATATTATATCTTGAGAATACGCCAAGAACTTAGCCAAATCTTGACTTTCATTAGGAACTAATATATCCATTTCCCCATCCCCAGGTTGAGAAGCATGAAGTCTAGTAGGCAAATAATAACATGACTGGACAAGAACCTCATCTGTCAGCATTAATACTTCAGAGAAATAGTTCATCCAAAGATTTTCCAGAGAGAAATTATGAGCATGGGAGAAAATCTCCAGAGCTTCTAATTTATAATGAATTGCCAATGAATAATAGAAGAAGTACTGGTCATCTGCAAATTCTGTAGATGACCCTACAATATGTTAAGTAGTCTTGGTAATACTTAGCAACCCATTTTTCATCTCCTGTAACTTATTCACAGACTCTTGTGAGAAGAGACATGAAGAAGATACAGTACTTGACCATTTTACATCTACCCCAACAATTGCTTGCTGCAAGTATTTTAATGTGATATCTTGATCCTGTAAGTCATTAGACTGGGCCTTGTCTTGTTGAGGCAAATAAACTGGTTTTGACATCAGGTCTGTAGGATGAGTAGAGGTCTCTAAGCCAGTCTCAACAGAATCAGAAAGAATCATAGAGACGAGAAGCAGATTGGGAGGAGGCTTAGGAATCTGATTGCTGGAGCTCAATGAAACCTCCCCAGGAGAGGCTGAGAAGCCTGCTCCAAACACAACATGCTTGTTGAGTGGCCCCACAACCCTATCTGCTTTCTGACCAGGAGGAACAGCTTTAGGCTGGATCTTATCCTTCCATTTCTCCATCTAATACACAGATAGGAAAATAAGAAACAGCAGTACCTTATACAAAATCAACACTCAGACCTCCACCAACACTGAAAGTGCTCCGTCAATGCTCTGAAGGGGCTCCAAAGGGGTGTATCCTGCCACATCGGATATGCCCCTTCAGAGCATGCTCCAAATCATCAGTGGGGTTTAAAAGGTCCTTGTGGTAGATGATGTCAGAAGGGAGTGTCCACCTCAGTGCCTGCACTTCCACTCCTGTACTGTATACACAGTCCCGTTCTTCTGGAAGTTCACAGAGCAGTTCCTGCACACCGTGCCTCACACAGCCTTATGGGTTACCCCTCCCACCCATTTGGGTTATAACATCTATTATAGTATCCTTGCTTTCTTCACTGATAATGCTTAGTATTTGGTTTGTATTCTTGAAAGAATTTCACCTTAATGGAACCCTTGGATGAAGTTCCTAAGTTAGTATTTCTAATAAAGGAGTTTCTTGGAAGTATGAATTTTCTGTGTTGTAAAGTTTTGCCAGTGCTCTGTATACATTGTCTAATTCTTGACATTTGTTGCTCCACTTTCAGAACCATCATAATGTTCCAGTGCAGCAAAGAAATTTTGTAGAAGCAACAGTTTGGAGGATGGATGCCAGTGCTATCTACCTGAACCTACTGTAATCCATCTATTTCTGGGTTGGTTTATTCTCTTGGGGAGAAGGACTAAATTGTCTTTTCAAGATCTGCAATAAATACAATGCAACACTTAAGTGAACCCTTAAGTTCTATTCATCTACACAGAGTGCCATCAACAGCTGTTATTCAAGTATATGCACCAACAGTAGCTGCAGAAGAAGAATACGTTGACCAATTCTAGGAAGAAGTACAAACTTAAATCAATGGATCCTGCAAGCAAGATATATTGATAGCCATGGGTGAATGGGATGCAAAAGTTGGTAACAAAGAAGAAGGTAAAGTGTTTGGCAAATATGGCCTTGGTAACAGAAACAACTTTGGAGAAAGGCTAATAAAATTATGTAAGACCAATAATCTATTCATCTCACTTTCTTCCAGCAATACAAGTGGCAACTCTATGCATAGACTTTGCCCAATGGATTGTACAAAAATAAAACTGACTACACCAGTGGAAAAGCTTAATCAGAGGCCTTGCTGTAGCCAATAACATATATATACTATATATATATATATCCTTTTTGGTATTATTTTGTCTTTTCAAGGTTCCATTTCATA
Organism: Ichthyophis bannanicus; assembly: GCA_033557465.1. Classification (NCBI taxonomy): domain Eukaryota; kingdom Metazoa; phylum Chordata; class Amphibia; order Gymnophiona; family Ichthyophiidae; genus Ichthyophis; species Ichthyophis bannanicus. Next base: position 1,465,373,590 of record CM066032.1, on the reverse strand, counting down.
TTGACAACAATGTATCTTGCTCCTTTCCCTTTCCTGAACTCTTCTTGCACTTCAGGCAGCTCTCGTTCCAGGATAATTGTAGTCATCTTGAGCAGAATCTTGCTGGTATATGGGATGAGATCGAATGTGCAATAATTTCTCAAGTCAGTCCGATCAGCTTTTCATCAGTATTGGTATGAACACAGATCTTTTCCAGTCAGTTGGCCAAGATGTTTTCCAAATTTCCTGGCAGAGCCTTGCAACAACTGCATATGATTACTGTAATTCTTCAATAGGAATGCCATCAATGCTCAGTGTTTTGTTCTTTGATTATGCTTTCAATGCTACTTTGACTTCTTCTTTCATCAGCAATGGTTCCTGATCATAAGGTACAGGTGAAATGGCTGTTGATTGACTTAATCTTTATGATATAATGACTCAGTGTGTTCTTTCTACTTTTTCTTGATCTTCACAACATCATTCAACATGGATCCTTGAGCATTTTTTAGCATTCCTATTTGAGGCTGGAATTTTATTTATTTAACAAATTTGATATACCTTTTCTACAAGACAAAGTGGTTTACAAAGAACTAAGTTTTTACAATGAACAAGTTATGAATAGCATTAGAACTATGACAATGAACATTTTTGTGAAACTGAAACAAGCAAAACTATATACAAAATGGATGTTTGTGTGGAGGGGGAGTGAGTCATAGACGTTTTATGGGGGTGGCGGGGAGTGAGGTCAGGGGTTTCATGAGGGTGGGACAGGGGGAGGATGTGCTTGTGGGCATGAGTTTCTGCTTTTCTATGTTGTTAGTTACTCATTGCCAAAATGTTTCTGGAAGAAGTGTTTCTTGAGTTGTTTGCAAAAGTCTGTGGAAAACATGATGGTTTGAATTGTTGCTTAGAGCAATAATGAAATGACAAGCAGTCAAAAAATTTGATGATGCAATGATCTTGGCAGAATAGCTGTGCTGTACTTTGACAAGATTCTAAAATGCAGAGAAAGTTTTCATACAAAGTTTTAACTTGTCCAAAGCATGGCATTTTCAATAATATCATAGGGATAAGAAAGTTGGACAGTAAAGAAGAATGATAGTAAGACAATTGATGTCTTCAAATTATGGTGCTGGCAAAGAATACCGGGTGGCATTTTCGAAGGCATTACACGAGTAACTGTACTAGTTACCCATGTAAATGCCTTATCCAGGATTTTCCAAAGGCACCCACACAGGTAATACATTTGGAAAATTCTGTATAATTCCCTAATGCGCCTAGATGCTATGCGGTTAGCACCGGGGAGTGTTGGGGGTGTTCCGGGGCAGAGCAGGGGCGGGGAAAGAGCTAAATGGTTAGCAGCAATATTTGATGCTACCCACTTAGCCCTCTGCACCTTAAATGTGGCGCATAGCCTGCCTAGATGAAAATCGGGCCCATCGTGTATATCATGGACTACCCAAAGAATCATTAGAGAAAGGCATCTTGCTTGGCACAATTGAAAGTCAGTGCAAGAAAAGAAGGCCAGCAGTGTAATGGATCAATACAATAACAGCAGCGATGGATACCACTCAATCAACAATTAGCCACTTGACTAAAAACTGAACATGATGTAAGATACTGCCCATAGAGTCACCATAAACTTAATGGCACGTAACAACAACAATATTTGCTTTTTGAGTTGAGTGAGCTTCTTTTTCTTAGCTGTGATTTAGGATGTCTGAAGATGTGCATGTGGACGGCAAAATCACAGCGATATCTCCGAAGCTATTGTTTTCTGTTTTTGTTTGCAGAATGATTCGGGTGGTTAGCTGAATAAAGGTAGAGGATTTGGTTCTCTGAAACAGTGATTGTGATACGCTCGGCGTCGGAGTTGAATCATGGCTGTTTTTGTAGTGCTATGAGTACATGCCAGCAGTATTTTGGAGTGCATTACATTGGCAGTTAAGTGTTTTGTTCTCTCTCCCTTGCTGTATTAGCTCTGTATTGTTGGTGGTAATGGTGTGATTTACCTATAACAGAGCTGATTGTGTGTTTGCAAGGTGATTTGTGCTGGAGGTTTTTTCTGACCTGTGATGGTAAATGATAATGATGTGTTTGTGAATGGCCATTTGGCTGTTACAGTGACATTGCTGGCCATTGTGTTGGCCTGATATTCTGAGGTCTTTTCTCTCCGCACACTGTATGTATTCAGAGCAGTGCAACATTGTTATAAGAAGACATTCATGATATCCAGTTTTTGTGAAGCAAGCTATTTTTGACTGGCATCTGAAGAAGCAAACCTTTTTTTGATTGGGATGGTTTCCATACAAATACAGCCATTCCCAGCAAACATTGTCTGTTCCAATTTGTGGCAATCCTACACCTCACAGCCACAATACAGTGTTTCAAAAAACCTCTCACTCTCACAGGCAAGGCAATCACCTGCTTGCGAAGCTGATAAACTGCTGGACTCTATGGAAGAGTCATCTGGAGAACCTCTTCCATAAGGATGATAATCCCTACCCAGTATCTCTGCACTTCCTGACACTCCCACCACCTATTATCAGACTGCCTGTTTCTCCACATTGCCTCCAACAGTTCCCTGAATTAATCACCGTGGCTCTACATAGCCTCTAGAAAATCACATACAGTGCCTTGTGAAAGTATTCATCCCCTTGAATTTTGTCACATTACAGCCTGGAATGAAAATGGAGGTTGATGTGGATGCTAGGTAATGGACCTAACAATATAGTCCAAATTGGTGAAGTGTAACAACAATAAAATACCATGTATATATAAAAAAAAAACAAGTAAAAACTGAAAAGTTGTGAGTGCATATGTATTCATCACTTTTGCTATGAAACCCCTAAATAAGATCTAGTCCAACCAATTAACCTTAGAAGTCACAAAATCCATTGATTAGAGTCCACCTGTGTGCAATCAGTGTCACATGATCTGTTACGTAATGCATCCCCCTGGTGATCCCCAGACATTCATGGCCATGAGCCAACCTGGCCTTGTATGTCTGGGGGTTGGTCTCACCTACCCCATACCTCTCTCTGCCCCATCATGCCCCCATCCCCCACAGCATGCACAGCAGCTCTGTACATGTAGCAGGGGACAGAGGCAGAATACTGGAAAGGTGGGTAGTGGGGCTGTATGTCCTGATGGGTCATGCAGTCCCATTGTTTGCTGGCCAGAGGCGGGCCTAAAGTGGGCTAGACACAGGACAGGAGCACAGTACATCTGTCATGATGCCCAGGTCCCCCAAAACAGGCACTCCTGATGCCTTTGGGGGTACCCATTCAATTGTGGTAAGCTTCAGGCACACAATGCCCCACAGGCCCCCCTGAGACCATCCAACCAGCAGGCACAGCCGCACATATACACCGTCAGCTGTCCACAGCCCACAACATTTATTTTTATTTATTTAAAGGGTATTTATATCTCGCCTTATCCTTCAATCAAAGCGTTGTGCATAGCACACAATCGATTTCAATTGGCATTTGTGTTCTCATGTGTTCTTATACTGTGCAGTGAATGTGCGTGAGTGTAAGTAGATTGATTGGGTTGTGCTATTTACAGCATGAGCTTTATACAGTGTTGTGTGCAATGAGCATGCGGATAAATCATTAGTCTGGGGGTGATGATCCCATTATGTGCTCAGGCCATTGTGCTCCACAAAGAGCAACGTCTTTAGTTGCTTTCGAAAGTCCTTAGTGTCATTTGTTGATCGAAGTTCATCAGGGAGTGCTTTCCACATTATAGGTGCCGCCATTGATAGTGCTCTTCGTGCGGTAGACTTGCGGGCCTTTGTGCAGTCTTTTGGAGTGTTGATTGTGTCCGATGTGGCTTTTCTCCTAGGTCTTGTGCTGTTGTCGGGTTGTATAAGAGGTTGAAGGCTGAGTGCTGAGTTCCTATGTTTGATTCTGAATATGTTTAGGATTGTCTTGTATTTGATGCAGGAGTTGATTGGGAGCCAGTGGAGGTCTTTTAGTATGGGGGTGATGTGGTCTTGTTTTGATGAAGCGGATAATATTCGTGCCGCCGTGTTTTGGGCCATTTGTAGTGGTTTGAGTGACTGTTTAGACATGCCGATATAGATTGGGTTGCAGAAGTCCAGGATGGGAGTTATTAGGGCTTGACAGACTGTGCGGAAATGATCTTGCGTGAGGAGGGGCTTGAGGCGTCTGATTATTCTCATCTTGAAGTATGAGTTTTTGGTGGTCCTGCTGATGTGTGACTGTAGGTTTCGCTCACTGTTAAGGGTCACTCCGAGGTATTTCACTTCCTGTTTTAAAGGTATTGTTGTATTGTTGACATTGATTGAGGATGGAGGGATGAAGCTGATGTTTCGTGTGATGAGAAGTGCTTCTATCTTGTTGTAGTTTATGGTCAGGTTGTTTTTTTGGAGCCAGTTGGACCTGTGGTTGAGGCAGTCTATTATTTTGGTGTAGTCAGGGTTGTCGAGGTAGACTGGGGTGTATATCATGATGTTGTCTGCATAGATTGTGTAATGTGTTCTTTCATGATGTTGCAAATCAGTTGAAAATAGAGGTTGAATAGTAGTGTGGATAGGGCGGAGCCTTGTGGTACCCCTTGCTTGATCTTTGCTGGTCGTGACGTGTTGGAACCAGTCTTAACCTGGAACTGTCTGTCTTAGGGTGGTGCCATTTATTCCAATGCTCTGTAGTCTGGTTAGGAGGATTCTGTGGTCCACTGTGTCGAACACAGCTGAAATGTCTAGGAAGATCATTAGTGTTCCTTTTTTGTGGTTGTCAATAATTTGGATTATGTTGTTGAATAGATATAACAGGAGTGTTTTGACCCCGTGGTTTGGGCGGAAGCCATGCTGGTGTATGTCCAGTGGGGCATGTGTGTCGATATGGTCCTGGAGTTGGTGTTGTACAGCTTTTTCTATAATCTTTTGTAGTAGTGGTATGCTGGAGATGGGTCTGTAGGCAGCTGGGTTGCTCTTGTCTAGTGTGGATTTCTTCAGGATCGGTCTTATAGTAGCTAGTTTCAGCTGGTCTGGCATGGTTCCTTGTGCCAGTGAGTTGTGTACTATGTTGTGTATGGTGTGGATGAAGCTTTCCTTTGTTGCCTTAATCCATGTTACCAGGCATGGGTCTGTTGGTGCGGTGCTTGTGTTAAGCGCGGTGATGATGTCTGAAAGCTGTCTTGTAGATGGGGTGTTTAATTTATCCCATGCTTTGGTGTGTTTGGTTGGGTTGGAGGTTCTGTTTGTCATTTATTGTGGTGTAGAGTCCATCTTTTCTTGTAGGTGATCTGTGAAGGCTTGTGGGTCTATCTGCACATCTTTTTTGGGATTGGGTTCATTGGTTAGGTTTTTTACTATTTTGAATAGTTCCCTTGGTTTGTTGTAGGCTTTTAGAATGATGTTTGTGTAGTGTTCCCTTTTTGTCTGGTTAATGAGTTCATTGTATTTCCTTTGCTTCGTTAGGTATAGTGCCTGGATGGTGGGAGATTTGGAGCGTCTCCAGCAGTGTTCTAGCTTTCTTAGATCTCTTTTTGCGTTGTGTATGTCTTTTGAGTACCATGGGGTGTGTTGTCTTTTGGTGTTGGATGCTTTCCTTGCTTTGTGTTCATTGGCTTTGGCTGCAGCATTGATGACACTGTTCCATTTGATTACTTGCTAGTCTAGATCCTCTGTTTCAGGGTCCATGTGGGGTAGTGTGTCCTGGAGGAACTGTTCCTTGTCAAAGTTTTTGAATCTCCTTTGCACGGGTGGTGAGTCGTTTGGCTTGTTGTGTCTCTCCCCTTGTGATATGATTTCTATTTTAATTCTGTAGTGGTCTGACCAAGGTACCAGAGTAACTGTGAGTGTTAAGATGCCACCTCTGTCTAGTAGGTATTTGGGGGTGAATATGAGGTCTGGTGATGATCCATGTCTGTGTGTCGGGGTGTTGATCAGTTGAGTGTATTGTAAGGAGTCCATAGCTTGTAAGAAGGTTTCTTTGTCCTTGCTGTTGGCAGATCTGAGGTTGAAGTCTCCCAGTAGTAGTAGTGGCTAGTGTGGAGGCTAGTTCATCTGAAGGACTAGAAAGGGGGGCTGTTACTTCTGGAGAGAAATCTGAAATTGTGAGTATATACTTCTGGGAATTTTTCTGAAAGGGATTTTTTTTCTTTTAAAGCTAATTAATCTGTGAACCCACTATTTTTTGTTAAATCAGTCAGGGCCTAGTAGCAAACAGTTTAAGATTCAATTTAAAAACACAGAAGAGAACTTTCTGGTTACCTTTCATACCCAGTAGGGAGCTGTAGTTTAAATTTCATAGTCACTCAGGGCCTAGCATCAGCAAAGTACTTTTAGTTTCAAATTAAAACACAGAAGAGAGCTTTCTGGTTAAATTTAGAATCCAGCAGAGAGCTTGTAGTTTAAATTTCATAATAGGTTAGAGCCTAGCAGCAGCAAAGAGCTATAATTTAAATCAAATCAGAATATAGCTTAGCACAAAAGGGAAAACAAGGTCAATTCTCCTTGAGCAGCATATAAAGTCTTCTAGAGACCTTTACAAAGAGGCCTTCTACCTAGTGGGCAAGCGACCTGTGAAGCTTTTTCAATAGGTATTAACACCAGCTGGCAGTTCAAAAGGCCCATTTTGAAAGACTCCTTCTATCCAAGCAAGGACTGTTAATTACCCAGGAAGTAGGTCACTGCTTACATCAGCAGCACAAGCATAAATAGCTCAACCAGAGCTCTGTGACCCTCAGTCTTGAAGGACTAGAATGGGGGGCTGTTACTTCTGGAGAGAAATCTGAAATTGTGAGTATATACTTCTGGGAATTTTTCTGAAAGGGATTTTTTTTCTTTTAAAGCTAATTAATCTGTGAACCCACTATTTTTTGTTAAATCAGTCAGGGCCTAGTAGCAACAGTTTAAGATTCAATTTAAAACACAGAAGAGAACTTTCTGGTTACCTTTCATACCCAGTAGGGAGCTGTAGTTTAAATTTCATAGTCACTCAGGGCCTAGCATCAGCAAAGTACTTTTAGTTTCAAATTAAAACACAGAAGAGAGCTTTCTGGTTAAATTTAGAATCCAGCAGAGAGCTTGTAGTTTAAATTTCATAATAGGTTAGAGCCTAGCAGCAGCAAAGAGCTATAATTTAAATCAAATCAGAATATAGCTTACCTCAGCAGCACAGGACAGGGTACTGTGTAGCAGCCCTTTTTTAATAAGTGTTATATCCCTCCCACCTTACCCCCAACCCCACCCTCCCCTGGGATAATCACAGCTTTATAGGTACTTGCACAACTTAAAAGGATAGGAGGTGCTCTCAGTGAAGCTCATTACCCAAATCAGTCATACACTAAGGACCTGAGATTAATTAAGCTTCAGGTGAACAGGGTATATTAAACTTCTTAGGTACAGTTTTAGTGGTATAAATATCCATAGCACCCTTTAGTACATAAAGAACTTAAAGATCTAAACACACAACTTAAAACTAAGATGCAGACAGCAGTCCAGCAGCGGGATGTGGGCTTGCCAGTCTTTTGCATTGAGTGTCACATGTATGATTTTCTCCCAGCTGGTGAGAGGTCTTACGTGTGCACTAGGTGCAAGGAGCTCTCTGCTCTCCAGGGAATGAGTCCGTTCTCTAGAGGCTAGAGTAGCAGACTTGGAAAACATAAGACAGACAGAGAGGTACATAGACGAGACCTACAGGGATATAGTCCTGAAGTCCCACCTCCAGTCTGGCAGCATCCCTGTTGCCATGGAGGAGAGAGGTCACGTGACAGGAGAGCATCACCCTGGTGTGGCAGGAAGTGATCCTGTAACTAGGACCTGTCCTCCAGGTGATGTAAACCCCTCTCGCACCGAGGAGGTTTCTCCAGGGCCAAGTGCCCATGAGGGAAGGGTTAGGACAGCAGTTATAGTTGGTGATTCGATCATTAGGCATGTAGATAGCTGGGTGGTTGGTGGACGTGAGGATCGCCTGGTAACATGCCTGCCTGGTGCGAAGGTAGCGGACCTCACACGCCACCTAGATAAGTTCTTAGATAGTGCTGGGGAGGAGTCTGCTGTCTTGGTACATGTCGGTACCAATGACATAGGAAAATGTGGTAGGGAGGTTCTGGAAGCTAAATTTAGACTTTTAGGTAGGAAGTTGAAATCCAGAACTTCCAGGGTAGCATTCTCCGAAATGCTTCCTGTTTCACGTGCAGGACCCAAAAGGCAGGCAGAGCTCCGGAGTCTCAATGCGTGGATGAGACAATGGTGCAGAGATGAGGGGTTCGGATTTGTTAGGAACTGGGGAACATTCTGGGGAAAGGAGGGGCTCTTCCGAAGGTATGGGCTTCACCTTAACCGGGATGGAACCAGGCTACTGGCATTAACCTTTAAAAAGGAGATAGAGCAGCTTTTAAACTAGATAATAGGGGAAAGCCGACAGTTCGCCCAAGAGCGCATGGTTCGGAAGAATGTATCCTTGAAGGATACTACAAAAAGCAGAGAGGTTCCAAAAAAGAGTAAAGTAGCCCAAATGCCCTCGAGTATGGAGCAGACAAGAGCTTAAAGATCCCAAATTACCCATGTCTACCAATAGCCAAATTAATATGAATAAAATACAGTCTCTAAAATGCTTGTATGCAAATGCTAGAAGTCTACAAAACAAGATGGGAGAGTTAGAATATATAGCACTAAACGAGAGGTTAGATATGATTGGAATCTCAGAGACATGGTGGAAGGAGGACAACCAGTGGGACACTGTGATACCTGGGTACAAACTATATCATAATGATAGAGCTGATCAAATTGGTGGAGGGGTTGCGCTCTATGTTAGAGAGAGCATTGAGTCAGAAAGGATTAAAGTTTTGCAAGAAACAAAATTTGCTGTAGAATCTCTATGGATTTCTTCCATGTAAAAAGGGGAAGGCGATGGCATTGGGGGTGTACTATCGTCCGCCTGGCCAGAATGAATAAATGGATGATGAAATGCTCAAAGAAATCAAGGAAGCTAGCAAAAGTTACAGTGCAGTAATAATAATGGGTGAATTCAATTACCCCGGCATCGACTGGGTCAGTGTCACAACAGGACATGCTAGGGAGATAAAGTTCCTAGATGAAATAAATGACTGCTTCTTGGAGCAGCTGGTTCATGAACCGACCAGAGGGGAAGCAATATTAGACCTATTCCTTAGTGGAACACCAGATGTAGTGCAAGAGATAAGGGTGTTGGGGCCACTTGGCAATAGTGATCATAGCATGATCACCTTTGATTTAATTAGTGGAGGAGTGATAGTAAGGAAATCCAAAGTACTACCCTTTAACTTTCGAAAGGGAGACTATGATAAAATGAGGAAAACAGTTAAGAAAAAACTAAAAGGAGCAGTTGCAAAGGTTAAAGACGTACATCAAGCTTGGGTGTTGTTGAAAAATCTATCTTGGAAGCCCAGCACCAGCTGTATTCCACGCTTTAAGAAAAGTGGAAGGAAGTCCAAAAAACTGCCAGCATGGTTTAAAGGTGAGGTCAGAGAGGCTGTTGTTGCCAAAAAAACTCTTTCAGGAAATGGAAAAAAGAGCCAAACGATGAAACCTGGAAACAGCACAAGCACTAGCAAGTCAAATGCAAGGCATTGATAAGGCAGGCAAAGAGAGAATTTGAGAAGAAGCTTGCTGCGGAAGCAAAAACGCGAAATAAAGACCTTTTCAAGTACATTCGTAGCAAAAAACCTGTGAGAGAGTCAGTTTTGTGTGGTTCCCATTAGATGATAAAGGGGTTAAAGGAGCACTAAGAGGCCGACAAGGCGATAGCGGAGATACTGAATGAATTCTTTGCTTCGGTCTTTACTGAGGAAGATGTAGGGATGTTACCCTGACTGAAGTGGTATTTAAAGGTGTGGAAGAATTGAAGGGACTATCGATACCTCGGGAAGATGTCTTACAACTATTAGATAAACTGAAGAGTAGCAAATCACCTGGGCCGGATGGTATACATCCAAGGGTGTTGAAAGAACTGAAATTTGAGATTGCAGACCTGCTATCAGTAATCTGTGAACTATCATTAAAATCATCTCTAATACCTGAGGATTGGAGGATCGCCATGTAACACCAATTTTTACAAAGGGTTCCAGGGGTGATCCGGGAAACTACAGACCGGTGAGCCTGACATCAGTACCGGGAAAAATGGTAGAAACCATCATAAGAATAAAATTACTCCGCATGTAGATAGTCACGACCTAATGGGAGACAGCCAACATGGCTTTAGACAAGGAAGATCTTGTCTTACTAATCTGTTATGTTTTTTTGAAGGAGTGAATAAACAGGTGGACAAAGGTGAGTCGGTTGATATTGTGTATCTGGACTTTCAGAAAGCCTTTGACAAGGTCCCTCATGGAGAGACTTTTGGCAAAACTAAAGAGTCATGGGATAGGAGGCAGTGTACTATTGTGGATCAGGAACTGGTTAAAAGATAGAAAGCAGAGGGTAGGGCTAAATGGCCAATTTTCCCAATGGAGAAAGGTGAATAGTGGTGTACCCCAGGGATCTGTGCTGGGTCTGCTGCTTTTTGACATATTCATAAATGACCTGGAAAGTGGAATAACGAGTGAGGTTATCAAATTTGCAGATGACACAAAACTATTTAAAGTGGTTAAAACCCAGGAGGATTGTGGAAAATTGCAATAGGATCTTGATAAATTGGAAGACTGGGCATCAAAATGGCAGATGAAATTTAATGTGGAGAAGTGCAAGGTTATGCACCTAGGGTAGAACAACCCAAACTATGGTTACACGATGCAAGGTTCCACATTAGGAACCACCACCCAGGAAAAAGATTTAGGCGTCATTGTGGATACCATGTTAAAACCCTCGGCCCAGTGTGCAGCGGCGGCCAAGAGAGCAAATAGAATGCTAGATATGATAAGGAAAGGAATGGAAAATAAAAAAAGATATTATAATGTCTCTATATCGTTCCATGGTGAGACTGCACCTTGAATATTGTGTGCAATTCTGTCGCCGATATCTTAAAAAGGATATAGCGATTTTAGAAAAGGTTCAGAGAAGAGCCACCAAAATGGTAAAGGGGATGGAAGGCTACTCCTATGAAGAAAGGCTAAAAAGGTTGGGGCTCTTTAACCTGGAAAAGAGACGGCTGAGGGAGATATGATAGAAGTCTATAAATTAATGAACGGAGTGGAACGGGTAAACGTAGATCGATTGTTTACCTTATCAGAATATAGAAAGACTAGGGGACATGCAATGAAGCTACAGGGTAAGCTATTTAAGACTAATAAAAGAAAATATTTTTTCACTCAACGTGTAATCAAACTCTGGAATTTGTTAACGGAGGATGTAGTAAGGCTGTTAGTGTAGCTGGGTTTAAAAAAGGTTTGGACAAGTTCCTGGAGGAAAGGTCCATAAACTTATTATTAAGAAGGGACCCAAGATATCATGCTTGAACCAATACAAGCATTGTGGAACCTGTGTCCCTTGGGAAAACTGCTAGGTACGTATGACCTAGATTGGCCACTGTTGGAAACAGAATACTGGGCTTGATGGACCTTGGTCTGACCCAGTATGGCATATCTTATGTTCTTATGTTCTTATGTTGGAGCATGGGGAGCTCTGTAGATGAGGCAGAGGGTCATCTGTTTGTTTTCTACAATGATTGTGTTGCATTGGTCTGAGTTTGGGGAGCTTCGGGGTTTAAGCTTTAGGGTGTTCTTTGCAATGATCAAAACCCCACCCACTCCTCTCCTGTGTGTGTGTGTTGGCTGTTGAATGCTGTGTAAGTGGGGGGGACTAATTTATTGAGGAGTACTCACATGTCAGTGGGGGTGAGCCATGTTTTGGTGATGCAGAGGATATCAGGTTGTTGATCTTCTATGTGGTCTGTGAGCGTGTTTATTTTGTTTCTTATTGATCTGGCGTTGAGCTCTATGGAGGTGGTTTTTGGAGTGTTTGCTGTTCTGGGGTCTTTTTTTAGGTTTGTGTGTGAGTTGGGCTTGTGGTTTGATTGTTTGTTGTGTTTGTCTTTCTTAAGTGCGCTCCAGGTTGTGTGCAGTGGAGGGGTGTGGGTTGGCATGGTTGTTGATAGCCATAGGGTGTTAGTGTTTGGGTAGTGATTGGCTGTGTGTTGTGGGATGAGTTGGGTTAGGAGGAGGCATATCGGCAGGTATATGGTTGTGGCCATGTTGAGTTTGGGTGGGCTTACTTAGGATGTTGTAGCTTTAGGCTTTTTTCTTTTTGCTGATAGAGTCCTCTCCTGATGTTTGATGTTCTCTATCTCCTGTTGGGCCTTATTTTTTGTTTTGGGGTTGTGGTTGTGTTGTGGCTGCTCTTGTGGCCATGCCTAAGGACCATGCCAAAGGGCCGTCTGGCGAGGCCCTCAGGCACGGGCGTGCCTGATGGTGCTCTTTTTTAAATCCTTTCTGACTGCCCTGATTGGGCAGCTCAGCCTGCTGTGGGGGACGGAGCTTTGGTCCCGGTGGCCCGATCCCTCCTGGGAGAGCCGCATGTGGGATGATGTTGTTGCTGGAGGGAGTCCCAGGGTGAGTCCTGCACCCGATGGTGCTCTTTTTAAAATCCTGGCTGGCTTCCCCAATTGGGCAGCTCAGCCTGCTATGGGGGGGTGAAGCTTTGGTCCCGGCGGCTCGATCCCTCCCGGGAGAGCCGCATGAGGGACGGTATTGTTGCTGGAGGGAGTCCCAGGGTGAGTCCTGTACCCGATGGCGCTCTTTTTTAAATCCTGGCTGGCTGCCCCGATTGGGCAGCTCAACCTGCTGTGCGGGGGCGGAGCTTTGGTCCCGGCGGTTCGATCCCTCCCGGGAGAGCCGCACACGGGATGGTGTTGTTGCTGGAGGGAGTCCCGGGATGAGTTGGTAACACATGCCCCCCTCGCTGGCACACCAGTTGATCAATGGTTTGATGTTCTGTCTCCCAATGCATGTGACTGGGGCTACCCCCTATGTAACTGGCTGCTGACCTCCTTACTCCCCTAGCAGCCCAGTACAGCAACAGTGCAATCGTAAGCACTGGACCACATGGGATACCATTGAGCACATCTGTGCTGAAGTGCCCGTTCAGATGTCTGGACCATCTGGGGGAGGCAACTGATCTACAGGCCTGCAAAGGTATGCTATATTGATGAATGCGTGGCATGCTGTATGCTCCACAATTATGACCTCCGGCAATGACAGCTACTGCCAGCTGAGCCTGAGCCAGCCCTAGGTGATGGTGATGAGCTGGATGCTGCTGGGCTTGTAGTACTGGCAGGGGGTAGCAACATGGGACAACCTTGTCCAGGCACACTTTGCCTGACTGCTTGTGTCATACAGCCTCTGCCGGTACCACCTGATGCACATACCTGTGTCTGGGGAAGGGTTGAAGCATGTGCTGCTGCCACTACGGGCCTATGTATGTCCACATCATCCAGACATGGCCTGGATGGCTGGGCCATGCATCTGTGCTTTGTACACATTGCCTGCCAGGGAAATTGGGTACAGCAGTGTTTCATCATGACCCAGTGGTATGGGTACTGCCACTGGCTCCAGGGTTTGGAGCCCATCCCTGCCAACCTTCTGGCAGCCTTGTCCAAGGGTCCGTGGTGTCTTCTGCCCACATGCTGTGCTTCTGTAGCCCCCATGTGTGCTGTGCCATGTGACCAGTGGGGTGTTCCAATGGTGTCGTGCAGGGGGTCCTAGGTGGTTGGACATGGTGGCAGTGCAGGGTGGCCCAGGTTGGCATGTGTCTGTTGGCATGGTACCATTACATCAGCCACAGCTAAGGCTCCACACACCTAAACTGAACTGCAGTCCACCTATCGCTTGTGCATCTGTCACCTGCGCTTTTGTTACATGCCAGAACATGTGTGCACGCTGTATCCCTGTCTGGGTGTGGGGCTGGGTCATGCACATGGTGCATTAACATGCACCATGATATCCCTAGCACAGGTCCATCCAGCCACCAGGGCATGCAGGTAGCCATCAAGGCAGCTGCATTCCCAGGTCCAGGGCTGTAACCTGTCACCATGTGGTTGGTGAGAGCCGTACACAGACATAGTGAAAGTCCACACATGGTCCAGTTTGGTCTGTGGCAGCATGTGGATGCACCCTGGCCCCCAGCCCCTTCCACTGCTTCCACTGCTTCCTGTTCTTATTCCATCCAACTGCCACTGGCTTCATGTCACTGCTAGTGACAGCCAAGCCCACCTCTACAGTGCAATGGCTTTGCATAGTCCTATCCATATGTCACACACCCTGCGACCCCCCATCCACACCGAAACTGTCCCCTCCTGCCATGCCTATCATCACCATACACCATCGGTGCTGTTGTATACTCACCTCCCAGACCCCCCCTATCATGTCCCATAATCCCATCCCCCCTTTGTCTGTTTGGTGCTGCACAGAGTGCTACAGATCAACTTGCCTATCACCACTGCAACATGCAGCATGCAGCAACATCACTGGCTCCCACTTCATTTCTACGTCTTGGGCTTGCTGCTATGCGTCTTTGTCTGCTGTG